>CM048818.1:79275667-79518739 GCA_026586065.1 Dioscorea zingiberensis | reverse complement strand
AACATCAGTCATGCCAAGCCTCTCATTTTGGAGGGAGTCCACAGAGCAAAGCAAGGCCCAGAAGCTACAACAGAGACCAAGCACTCTATCTTTTTCCCTCTCACTGATAGCCAACTATGCACTCCATGTAGGCCAATATCATCATCTTCTTGTTCTTGTGCAGGGAAGGCATTTGACGGATCAATATGGCCTCCACTTGCAGTTCTATCATTGAGAAGCACAAATCTCCACAAAACTTTCTCATGTGTCATGTACCATCCTTGCAGACACCTCTCATCCAACTGGTCTCTTTCCATAGTGGAACAACTCCAGGAACAAGGATCCCATAGCTATAAACATCCCCCCACTGGTTTGGCCACACCTCACTCCCCTAAACCATACTACTCTCTGCATGCATTTTATACAATCCATCCATGAAATTAAGTATATGAAAAGAAATCAGAATGAATGAATCCATTAGTTTACATGTACCTGGAGAGGAACATAACCAACTGTTCCTTTGATCCCTGTTGAGGTTGTGGAGCTCTCCATAGACTTGTTGTTGTTGTTGCTGCTGTTCATAAGGAACTTTGCAAGACCAAAGTCTCCAACATGAGCATTCATGTCATCATCCAAAAGAACATTGCTTGGTTTTCAGATCACAGTGAACAACTGGATGTTGGCAAAGAGCGATGAAGATATTCCATTGCATCAGCAACATTTATGGCTATGTTCAATCTCTGACGCAAACTCAGAGGACCTCGCTGTTGTTGTAACTCTTGTTCTGGATGCAGCCATGAATCTAAGCTTCCATTTGGCATGAAGTCAGAACAAGAGCTTTGAAGTCATTGCCTTCTGAATCAACGCTCACACGCATGAAGTGATGATCTTGATGAGATTTCGGTGTTTGATGCTTCTAAGTGATTCGCATTCAGACCTGAAGCTCTTTAAAGCTCCTCTGAGGGCTGAGATTGAAGACCTTAATGGCTACCGACATAGTGGAGCTTCTGCTAGTAAGAGTTCCTTTATAAACAGAACCATGCCTCCCTTTGCCAATCAGATTACCGGAAGAGAAACCATCTGTTGCTCTGGACAAATCATTGTATGAAACTCTTGGAAACTTATCATATGAAACAGAGGGAGAAAGGATGTGGTCTGTTTCTTCATTCTTGATTCTCGTTTCCATGTAAGGAAAGCAAAGTATAAGATCAAGAACAAACAAAACAGAAAAGAAGCAATTGGTATCACAATCGTCAGCACTAAAGATCCTTTGTTTCTTTTGTGAGGAGATATGGATTGGCAGACAGGCAAGTGAAGATGTGGAACACCCCACAAAGCTCACCATTTCCTGCAACTGAAAGCACTGCAGATGAATTTCCAAACACACCTTTAACAGGAGTTCACCATGGAAGTGATTGTAGGAAAGGTCTAGAACTGACAGAAACTTGAAGTCCTCTAAAAACTCTGGGATTGAACCTGATAAGTTATTTCTTGAGAGACTGAGTTCTTCAAGAAACTTTAAGTTTTAAAGATGAAGGAATATCTCCTGACAAGCTATTGTCTGAAAGGTTTAGATCACTGAGACCTTTTAAATTACCGAGAGACCAAGGAATTGACCCAGTGAAGAGATTACCCTGCAAGTTCAGCTCTTCTAAGACTACACACCCACTGATAGACACAGGGATTTCACCTGACAATTCATTTCCCATTCAATAGCAACTGTTGGAGATTTATCAACCCTCCAATCTCTGAAGGAATACTTCCATTCAAGAATTGTTAGATAAATCCAGAACACAGAGTGAGGAGGAGTTGGTTAAAGATTTCTCCTGGTATCCTTCCACTGGAAACTGTTGTTTGAGAGGTCGAGTGTTGTGAGTTGGTGAAGGTTCTTCATGAGTGGAAGGTATAGTGCCTTCAAACTTATTCCCATACATGTAGAAGTCTTCCAACTGAGTTAGATTGCCAATGCTGGATGGAATGTAGCCTGTGAGCTTGTTGTTTGCAAAGCCCAGTCTCTCTGTAACATTAGAAAGGTTTCCTATGTTGCTTTGGAATTTGGCCAGTGAGATCATTACCAATAAAATCCATGACATACAAACTGATTAAATTCTCAATCCCATGAGGAATGATCCCAGAGAAATGGATTTTGTAGTCCATTGCTAAAACTGAAAACTCTTTGGAGAAATTAGCTAGTGATAGAGGCAACACACCTCCAAGATCATTGTCTGCGATTGATAAAATGCTCAGTGTACTGCAATTCACCAAGGAATCAATGAAGCTTAAATCCTTGGCATCACTGGCTTGAAACTGATTCACTTCTAAATTGAGAATAAAAAGAGCATTCATCCCTCCAAAAACTGGAGGCACTGTCCCACTAAACTTGTTTGTTTGAAAGATCAATAATCTGAGGCATAGAAGCATTGGACAGCGATGCAGGGATGGTCCCACTGAACTTGTTTACCCCCAAGAGAAGTGTTGTAAGTAAAGGAAGGTTGGCACCTAAACTTGTAGGCAGACTCCCATGGAGCTCATTGCCTCCAACGCTGAAAAAATCAAAAGATGAAATGTTGTACAAAACTGGAGGGATTGACCCATTTAGCTTGAATTCTCAGTCACTTGAAATTTTATCAAGTTAGAGAGCCTGCCGAGTTCTTCAGGGATGATTCCTTGTAAATTGTTCCAACCCAAGAGAGTAAAATAAGAGAAAGAAAAGGTTCCCAATGGATGGAAGGAATAGCTCCACTGAGACTATTGTTAGCGAGAACAAGCTTCTCAAGCTTGGGGAGAGTTTGACCAAGCTCAACAGGGATAGAACCAGTGAACTGGTTTGCCAAACAAGGCAGGGAATTCTAAGTTGAGGAGCAGTTGGCCAAGTTCACAGGGACCACTCCATGAAGTGCATTGAAGCTGAGGTTGAGATACTGAAGCCGGTGCAGGTGGCCAAACTCCGAGGGGACCTCACCGGAGAATCCATTAATAGAAAGCTCAATTCTTTGGATGAAGCTAAGGTTGGCAATGGAGGGTGATATGAATCCCCAAGCCCTAACATGGAGAGGTCGAGTGCTGTGACTCTGTGTGGGTGTTTGCGTGAGCATGAGACACCAGTCCAGTTGCAGAAGTGAGTACTCTCATTCCATGAACTGAGAGAGCTCCAGAGGGATCAGAGGTGACTCCATTCTTGAATGCAAGCAATGCCAAGTGATCATCAGTAATCTTGTTTGCTAACAAGGTGCTGGTGTGAGCATGGAGCTGAAGCACGTAGAAGAAGAACAAATTGAGAGAGGAACTCATGATGGGCCACTAAATAAGATGTGATAATATATTAATATGGAATCGCAGAGATGAGGTTTATCATATATATATATATATATATATATATATATATATATAAGCAATGATGATTAATGGAGGTGGTATAGAAGACTTGGAAGTCTTTCTAAAATTAAAAATTAAAAAGCAATGATGATTAATGGAGGTGGTATAGAAGACTTGGAAGTCTTTTTAAAATTAAAAATTAAAAAGCAAAAGACTTGGACGTCAATGATTGGTTGGCAATTATGGGTCAAACAATAATGAAATTGTGGAGCACCGTGGTAAACAAAGTATATGGGTTTACTTCTGTACGGCAAGTTTGTAGGAGGGCTTATTATGCTTTCATGTCTACTTTTTTTTTTTTTTTTTTAGTGGTTAAACCACTATAATTAAAATGCTTGCTTACCAATATGGCTCAACCACTAACGAGTTTGTGGAGCACTTTCTGTGGTAAAGAAAGTTTTTAGGAGTCCAAGTGAACATTTTTTTCTTTTTCTTTTAAAGTTGGAGAAACAACCGTCATTAAAATAAATTATTTAAAAATGTGTCAAATAAGTCAGATATATAAACAGGTATAATTGCAAAATGGTCCCTTTATTTTTCTCTATCTTCTCTTTTAGTTCTTGCTTTTCATTTTGTAACATTTTAGTCTCTCTACTATTTAGATTGGGCGTCATGTATATAAAAAATTAAAATAGGCGACTTACTTTCCTCAATCTAAATAGTAGGACTTCACTATACGTCCTAAATAGTAGGAGGGACTAAAATGAGACAAAATAAAAAGCAGAGACTAAATAGAAAGAGAAAAGAAAAATAGAGGACCATTTGGATAATTAAACCCATAAGCAGAACCACATGAGCATTCAGGAAGATATACATTTTTTGTTTTGGTATTTTTCTTAACCAAGGTCCATGTGAATATACTTTATAATAGCCGTCATTTTTCCTTTTTTTCTCAAGTCTTATCTTGTTAGTGTACTATAATCCAAATTTATTATTTATTAATTAATTACAATACTTTCGATTTAGTTCCTCTATTATACCCAACTTAGGTCCTTTTGGTCCCTCAAATATATAATTTGATACCTTTTAGTCACTCTATTTTCCGATTGAAATGTTAGTCCTATACATATGTCTTTCGGTAGCTTTTTGAATTACTGTATATATCCTTTGGAATTTGAATTTTTCTGATTGTGAAATTAGAGGGATTAAAACTTCGATTTATAATGGAGGGACTAAAAGGCTGATTCGATATAATAGAGGGACTAAATGATATTATACCTTTATTAATTGATATGATTTAGAATTTTAAACTTTATAAAATTAGAAGAGTGAGAAAATCTAATTGTTTGACTATTTGTTTAATTGATTTATTTCTATTTATTGATTTGTTCGATTTTTTTTTTTTGATAAATGTTTGACAGTAATTCTCCCAAAATAGCTATTTTTTACTATTTTATACACACAAAAAGATTGGATGGGGGTTTGTATAGAAATGTAAGAGGTTTAAGAAAACCCTTGTCATTTCTATAAACTCGAAAGTGTTTTTATTTTGTTTCTTTCATCTTCTACTTTATTTCCCCTTTTTGTTTCACTGACTTTGGTACCACTATTTTTATAAAACACACTATCATATTCTTTGAATCTGTGTTCTTATGAAAAATTATGTTAGTAAATTTTTTTTTTTTTTTGACAAAGGCGACGGCTAATCCCGTTAGAGGCGGATAGCGTGAAGAATGCACGTGCCTCAGCATTCTGATCGTGGGGTGTTGAGCCTTTAGATCTCTCATGTCAACAACACTCACGAGGGGCCCACGATACCAATAGGTTGAGGCCATTGGTATGTCGGTTAATTCTTGACCAAAAACAAAAATTCATTTTAGAATAGCGATGTTGTTCCACTACAATTATTTGTTGACTTTTTTATAATTACTTAAATTATTTTTTCTCATTTGTCTTTTGCTAGGAAAATATCAAAATGATTAATTTGTAAGTATTATTTTAGTTCTATATTTGTTTTTATTTAAGGGTAAATTTTCTATTAGTACTGCAGTACTTTATTTGATATTATTTTTCACCCAAGAAACACAGCACCCAAAACACTATTACACTATACTACACCTACACCCCAAGGACCTATAGGTAATTTGGATACTACTATTCAAGGGACTTATAATTAATTACTAGTTTATTTAACTAGTTATAATTAATTTTATTGAGTGTGTATATGTTTCTAACAATAATATAACTATTATTTTCAATTTTCGGTAAGATCTTATTTCATTGGCATGTATCAATGGTTTATTAACAATTTTTTTTTAAAAAAAATTATTCTCATCTTTCTAATGGTAAATTCTAAAAGACCTTGGTTATAGCCCAAGGCAACTTGCTTTAGTAATTATAGGGTTGGGGTTTAATTTTTGTAAGATTTTTTGGGTGATGTGGCAGCCAAAGTAAACCAAGGCCCAAGATATGTTAGAAGGCACCTTTCTGATGCTAATTTTTAATAATAAATATTAAATAATTAGAGTATATATTAATAATTTACATATATAAACGTTTCTATGTATATTATTAATTTTTGCATACAGGATAATGAAAACAAAAGGGAACCATGATATATATATAAATATACGTGTTGAGTGTCTTGATTGGTAGGATCGGCTATGTAGATCAAACCGTGGCACTTCATTTTGGCTTGGGCGTGTTTGAGAAGGATTTCGAAATACGGATGGGAAAGATCGTGAAATCAAAATAATAAGCTAACTGTCGATTTTAAATTCTGATTTGGTGGTCGTTTGGTGCTCCCACTTAATGGTTGAAATTACGAACCGTTAAAATTTCCCTAAAATAAGAACCATTTAAATTGGGAGGACCAAGCGATCATCAAATTATATGAAAATTTCTAAATTTGAAAACAACCGATGATCTTCCATATATATATATATATATATATATATATATATATATAGGGATAAAAGTGGGAAGATGAATGGCGTCGTCCAAAAGCAATGCGTGGAAGGATCGTAAACTATTCTACACTTTCCGGATCAGGTATCTTTCCACTTTGAGGTGCGATCCAGCTCTTCTCTTATGGCCAAGGAGCATGGCAGGAGCACGGCCAGGAGGCTGCAATCCACTCTTCTCTTATGGGTGAGGAGCTCAGGACTACTTTTGGAAAGCTTGATCATCTTTGGATTTGGGGGTGATTTTGTGAATTTAGGAAAAAAAGAGTGGGATCTTAAATACTTGAAATCTCTTCTTAAAAGGATGGGTCTTCTCCAAGAAAGGGGCATCTCTTCTTGAAGAACAAAAGACTCCTCCAGCCCAAGAAAAGACAGGCTACCTCTCGCCTCTAATGCCTTGGCACCCAGAAACTCTAATGCCATCTTGATGAGCCCAAAGCCCTCATATATCCTCTCGGAGTTCCGGCAGAGAGCATCTCTCTGCGGTCACCACCGCCACCACCAAGATGTTCTAAGCCCCCGTCCCCTCCAGCTCATCTTTATCATGTGGAGATCATTTGATAAGCTATACGATTCGTTCTTGTAAATCACTCCCTACATAGTGGATTTGCCCTCTTGCGGGAACCTTGTGGTTTTCCGGATTCACAGGGGTTTTCCACATTACATGGCGTGTCCTTTCACCTTGCTTGGATGCTTGCTCTTTCTTCCTATTTTGCGATCTAGTCCCTCAATTAAATACAAATTCAGCGGTTAGAGGAAGAAGTACATTGGTAAGGGATGGTATGAATGGTGGGGCGTGCATGAATCATGGGATCGAGAATCCCATAATCTCTTAACTAACGAGGGGATATAGGGGAGGGCAGATGATTTAAAGATGCGCAACTCACGAGTACACCAACTCTCATCCCTCTCCAATCACCCGCGGCACTACTAACTTGAGCATCGTGAACATCCCAGGACGAGGAGGATCGCCCACACTCACTCTTTACATTTGGTGCAGGTTACAATTGTCCTCTTCCGTGAGTCATCAGCGGTCCCAACAAAACAAATAAATTCAATTTGTGTGATCGGAGGCCGGACCCGATCCCAAGGGAAGCGTATACGTTTCGGCGTCAAGCTTTGGCTCCGTGGGGACTCACGAACAAGAAGCGGAACCACCACTATAAGGAAGTCCAAGCGCATGACGGGAGTAAGGGAATGGAGGGCTAGTCGAACCTCGAAGGATATGAGAAGCTCCACTCGTCCATGAAGAAACACCCAAGTCCCAGAAGAAGCACCACTGCTTTCCTTTGGGAGGAGAGCTCCACTGACAGCGATCTGAGGCGCTGAATGGAAGATTGAGGAGCTGACATGAACCATGTAGGTGGTGGAGCATCAAAGTAGCGTGGGTGACCCTTAGAGTGTTATTCGGCATCCCTAGGAAAACCGTGATAGATTGGATTTTCTACATTTCGTTCGGGCAGTGGGTGAAGTCGGTTGAGGAGTAGAAGTGAGATGCCTTCCTCGGATGGCACCGAGTTGTGGCGGTCCCAGCGAAGAGCGCAATTCCGATCTGCAAAGCGAGATCCACGGAGAGGAAAAAGAGATGCGGCGCCTACATCCAGGCGACTCAAGATTGCCCCCGGCCGCGATAGCGAGCGTCACTCATCTCCGGGGACCCGTCGATGCGATGCGCTTGTTGCGAGACAAGGGAGAGTTATGAGCCATGTACCACATGCGCTTTCCCCGTTCATGCGAGAGATGCGAGGCGGCTCCTTTTCTCCGAAAATTTCTCATAGCATGCTTGAAAATTTGAGTCACCATTTCATTAGGTGGAGTGCCAATCCATGGGCGGTCCATGGTCCCTTCTCAAGAATTGTCTCCATCATCTTCTCGGATGAGCATTGAAAGCGAGAAAGAATCCATTTGCCATGTCTACGATTGCCTTGATTTCCCCTAGGAATTCCCACAATCCTATTGTAACCATTTCCTACTTGACCTTGAGGCTGTGGCGTTTTACCAAGGAATTTTGCCATAGAGGCGTCCTTTCATCTTTTCTCTCACCCTCTTCACAAAATCCTCATCCAAGGTCACTTAGTTTGATGCCATTATCCGGTCTACAATAGGGGACTTGTCTTGAATATGACCTCCTCCTGCATAGGGTTCTCTCCTGCGCACCCATGGGACCAAGTCTTCTAATATCCAACACCACTCACTGGCTTGTCATCTCCCGTACCCCCAGGTTTACCTTCCATTCTAAGTTCCTGATGTGGATTGTGCTTACTCTGTCCCACAGTAGTGTTCCGATGTATGAGCCTTATCTTTCTTGGAGCTAAAGCCATTTTGTGCCTCTTCTCCCTTTTGTTTACTTTGTGGTACTTTCGTTAAGCTTGTCCTTGGCGTAGCCATCGTCCCCACTGCTACTCCTTTCTAGAAGGAAGTGAGGGGACAAACTGCAGTGTGGAGCCCACTTCAACTTTAACTTAAGCCCTCACATGTAGCATGAGTGGGGAGTTGAATTGGTTAGTCAAGAGAACACACACTACATAGGAAGCTGGTACCAATAGGTCAAGAGGCCATTGGTAAAGGGTTAAATCTATAACATGGTAAAACAAAAGAGAATCCCCACCTTTTCCTCGGGGAAGAAGCATAGCAAATCGAACACCGATGTCTTTCTCCCTCCATCTCATAGGAGGCTATTTAGGTCGACTCCTCTTTCCTCCGACTTTGGAGGATGCGAGAGAAAGGATACTACGTTAGATTTGCAAATAAAGGAACAACTCACATTTAAAAAGGGGGAAATTGCAAAGGGGTTTTTTTTTTTTTTTGGAAAAGGCAGCCTCATTGGACATCACATCAAACAAAACACTTAGAAAACATTATTCACTATCAAAAAATAGAGAACATTAGGCCTGAGTATCCCACGAGCACAATTTGAGGATTACTAGGGACAAACCATCACGTGAGATTCTAGACCTTCCTGCAAGATACACAAGAATCTAAATGTAAAATCCGGTCAACAAGGAGGACCTCCTATAAGACCATATTTTCTTTTTAAACTTGATAAATAAATGTGGTTTATCCATTTTAAAAACAAAATAAAATAAAAAGAACATAAAGCACAATGTAGCATATGTGACACAATATATAGTTCTAAAAGACAATGTTTTCAAACCCGGGACGGTGGCGGTCGGACCAGGCCCAGTGAGGCAAGAGCGGTCCGGTCAGGGTTTATACCAGGTTAGTCACGGGAAGCCAAACCGGTCAAACCTAGGCCCACCCGCGCCGAACACATTGGTTGGATCGGGCAAGCGGAGACCCGACTTTTATTCATAGGCGCTTGTAGCCACCTTATCATTTGGATTTGCATGCCTCCTCCGATCTCGAGCTCCCTCGCCTCCCGTCTCGCCGGCCTCGGGATTTGCTCGGATTCGGATCATTCTCCTCGCCTCCCGCCACCTCCCTATTACAGGCGGAGTGGAGAAGGTAGGAGCATGCATCTTCTTCAGAGCACTGCTGCTGCCCCCGAACTCGATCCTTCCCTACTTCCCTTACTACTTCTACAACCCTCCACCTCCCTCCAGGTTCGTTTCCCTCTTTCCTCGCTCCTTCCTCGTTTCATTATTACCCCATTTTCTTCTCCTTTTGTTCTTATTCTTCTAGATCGATCTTGATCTCTTCTTCGAGATTGAGGTGTTACGAGAGTTACAGTTGAATTCAGGAATGCCCCACATCGCTCCAGCAAGCGGCTGAGAAACCCAGCCGATCATGTGCATGGGAGCCTCCCCTTGTTTATATATATATATATATATATATATATATATATATGTATGTATATATGACTCATCTGATCAGACCGATTGACCCATGATCGGTTAATGCGACCGATTTGCTTCCCGGTCTAAGTTTAAAAACATTGCTAAAGATAAACCTAACGAAAATTGATGACCGGAAAATGTTGGCAGGTACCTACAAAATTTGCAAAATTGAGTCATGCTAACCAACACAATGTAAATTTGTACAAAAAGATTTAAGGACATGCCAATAAGGCTGGTGCCACCAAATTGGAAATCTCAACCTGTGCCATATATAGCAGACCAAAGGTCAAGAGGTCGTGGAAAGGCAAAGCTTTAATAATTAAGCTATGTGCTTTACAATTAATGATCCCACAAACAATTTTCTGATGCCATCTCACAAGGACCAATTACTATGGAAATGCAAAAATAGCATAAATTTAAATAAATATTAACACAAGAACTCTTCATACCAGTGATTGTCGTCAAATTAAAATTTTACCAAGTACCTATAAGCCTCAAAAGAAAAATAAGCATTCATCCAGTCATGGAAAAATCACCAAGAACAAATCCAATATAGATCAATTAATTCCATCATAGAAGCATATGAATTCAACTATAGTTTTTTTTACAAAGGCTGACAAGCATCAACTTCGTCGGTAGGACAACATAACAAGCGCATGTGCTCTCATCTACTTGGTGGGTGGGGTGTTGAGCAGGGATCTCTTCCAAACGACAGCTTATGCAAGGGGCCCGTACCAATAAGTCAAGAGACCATTGGTGAATCGAACTATAGTTAAGGCGATTATCTTAATGATTTCACTATATCATATGGTAACTCATCTCATGCAATTCCATAGACCAAAGGATTGATCTTCATCCTTATAAAAGCTAATTTGTCATGAGAAGTAATTATAATGCAGTCACCACTTTTGTCAAACTGTGGCCTTCCAGCACGTCCGAAAATCTATAAATTAAAAAAGCTCAACATAAACAATTACAAAAATATCTAAAAACATCACCATAATATCTAATTTCACCTGCATAACATCAAGCATGCCAAGGTCTTGCCATTCTCCAGCCTTGGGGTTATATAATTGTGTTCCCTAGAGTTAATGCAGACAAAAAAATACACAAATAAAACATAGTTTGATATAACTTCATGAAAACTTTCCAATTAATCATTTAAGGATAGTTATTCATGATTTCTTCTAGAAGCAAACTACTTTTTTTTTTTTGAAAAAAAGTGGATAAACCACGTTCATTAATATGTGAAAGTTAACACAATGGAGAATTATATAGTTAGAACCACCACGCCACATGGGCCGGCGATTGTAGTTTAGTGTGTGAGGGCCCCATCACCCTGGGTCTTCATCCTCCCTAAGATCGGGGTGCGACGGTATGTCCTCCCCATCACCAGGCCTAGGATCACTCCCCCCTCCTTCAAGAGTATGTGCTAGGCTCCGCTGGATTATCGATTCTATTGGCATCGACACATTTCACGGCAGCGGATGTAGCCTCCTTCCAAGATAACATGAGAAAGTGATCCCCAGGATAATTCTAGAAAAAAGCGCAACATTTTCTCTGAAGCATCTTTGGTTTCTTTCACGCCAAATGCTCCAAGTAATCGCCATGATCGCCAATTGCCAGGCCGCCTGGTCTCCTTGTGGATCCTGCTCCCTATGGCGCCTCCCCTTGCTCCCCAAAGGTCTTGCAAGCTGCGAGGGGTCCAATTGATCCCGAAGAGTAAACAGTAGTGCCCCCATATCTTTTGTGCAACCGGGCACATGACAAGGAGATGTTCGTGATTACGCATGTTCGCTTACGAGAGGTGACAGCTTGTGTATCCCCTCCCTCCATCCTCAGCAGCAAAATTGTGGCGTAAGTAGTTGTTGTCCCATACGGCCATGCAAATAGCTTGATCTTGGTTGGGCATGCTACTCACCATATATAGTTCTGAGGGCATCTCGATGCATGCGTCTATCAAGAGCGTGTAGAGGATTTCAGCGAGAAGTGCGCACTTGGTTGCCGGTATCTTTCATCCTCCCCTCCTCGAGTTAGGCCGAGGTTGGCCAATATCTTTATCTAGGGCCTTGAGTGCTCCTCTTGTGTGAGAGGTCCCTCCCTCAAGAGTGGAATCTGGATTACGCCGCCGTTGCCTTGCTTGTGGCTGTGGTGCATTTGGGTCGCGGATCATCGGTTCAAGCGTGCCCACCGTTACAATCGGTGCCCTACCATTGTACCACCCTATCATGCCAAAAGTTGGTGGTGTCCCATTTCGACTCTAACATGGATCATCGGCTTTCGATTGATGTGACCCAATCCCGCGCCGGCAGTAGGAGGACCGTCCAGGTGGTTTCATATGGGGATTAATATAGGAATTCCGGAAGTATGATTGCTTGATCACCCTGAGGCATATACCAGCCTTGCCATTTAACATACGCCACCACCATTTACCCAACATGGCTGCAATGAAGCTACGTAGATCAAGGATTCCCCAACCCCCTGCTCCTTGGGTCTGCATAATCGCTTCCAATTTACTAACCTGTATTTACTCTTTTTGCATATCCGGCCCTTGCGAAGTCCGTCCGGAGTGCATCGATCACGATGGATAACCCATTCAGGGAACTTGTAGATGCCAACTGATAGTTGAGAATGGTAGATGACGAGTTGATCAAGGTAGTTCTTCCCCCAAGTGATAGCAATCAGCCTTGCCACGCGCCGATCCTGTTCTTGATTTTGTTAATGAGCTTCTCCCAATCCTCCTTCTTTGGCTTGGTCCCTAAAATCGGAATTCCCAAGTATGTGATCTGCAGCGATTCCGCTTTGCAGTTGAAAATGCTTGTCAGCAATTCGGGGGAGTGGGCATTTGCGTTGATCGGGACTTGCATAGTTTTGTGGTAGTTGATGCGCAGTCCAGAGAGCCCCTAAAATAGATAGAAGACTAATTTTAGGGTGCAGAGATGTTCCACCCCCCCAGAGCATAGCACCAGTAAGTCATCAGCATATTGTATTGATGTAATCTCCTCCCCCTGATTCCCACAATGGGCCTTTGAGAGCAGTTAGGCGTGATTGGCCTTTTGTAGTAACATCTGAGAATACATGCTGCGGTGATGACAAGCGGGGAGAGGGAAAGAGGATCCCTGCCTTAATCCGCTTTTATCTCTCACATAGCCCTTCAGTGTCCAATTAACAAGGATCCTAGACTTTGCCGTCCGGAAGATCATCTGTATCTATAGAATCCATCTGGGCCCGAAGACTCTGGCTTTGAGAACCTCTAATAGAAAATCCCAGTCAATCATATCGAAGGCCTTCTCGAAATCTACCTTTAGTAAGACACCCCCTGTCTGCTCCTTTTCATGATGTTGATAAGCTCCTCCACAGCCACAATATTATCCTAGATGCTCCTCCACTTGATGAAGGCCGTTTGTGATTCGTCAATCAGCTCCTGCATCAGAGGTTGCAGTCTGTTGGCAAGCACTTTAGTGATGATCTTCATGGAGCAATTAATTAGACTAATAGGTCGATAGTCCTTAATCTCTCGTGGAGCCTCTGTTTTGGGGATGAGAACGATATGAGTCCAATTGAGTCGTTCTAATTGTGCTTCCCTCGCAAGGAGCTCCTCACATATCAAGTCTACCTTCATGAATTCCGACCATGCTTTGGTAAATACTCATAAGGGTATCCATTGGTTGAGGCCTTATGCAGGTTTTAGTTAGTTTATGGTAGCGGACCTCATCCAAGGTGAGCGACTCTTCCTAATAAATCCGAGGTCCACGTGAGGTTGTTACAAGAAAAACTACTCCTTGTTGGTGTTATACCTGATCTCCCTAGTACTACCCAACAAATCTTTGAAATGGGAGGAGAAGGCGCCAATGATTTGTTCCATATTGTTGAGTGTAGACCCCCGGTGCTCCAGTTGATGGATCCAGTTCCTGCACTTACGCTGGTTCGCAATTGCATGGAAAAATTTTGACGAAAAAAATGGTTAACTCTTTCCCCAAACATTCACATATGCATTCTGAGTAATGCAAATACAAGGATAAAAATCTGCAGAAAGGAAGTTGGTGTCTTAACGTGTATTTATGTGTGTATCAGCATCCATAAACCAAAAGAATTTATATTTGTTAGAAATTTGGACTCAGAAAATCTAGATCATCTTTATATGAAAAATATGGTCTTCTAAATTGAAACCAAAAATCCTTAAGGTGCAAACAAAAAAGAACTTATTTGAAAAAGACAAGTAAATCAAAAGAAAAATCTGGTTAACTATAAGGTGCAGCTATGGGACGAGTCTGGCGAAGAAGGGTGGAACCAACGGAGCACGAGGAGAAAGAAAGCGAAGCAGCAGTGCTGGGCGAGACGAGACAACCTTTGCAGGCGATCATGCGAGAGAGAGGAAGCACGACAGCAACGTCAAGATGAGCAACGACGAAGGGAGAAGCCTGTTCTCCCAGCTCGAGGCGGAGACCACTGCAGGGCGGAAGATGCAACTGAACGAAGCCGAAGAAGTCCATCCTTCGTGGAGATACTGACCGGGCGGGCAGAGACCTCAAGAACCGATGCTCGACACACAGAGACATACCTGGAAGACCCAACGCCGGAGACTGATCACGAGGCTCTCAAGGCGAAGGAACCTTGGAAGGAGGTCAAGCCTTGAAGAAGCTTGAGAAATGGCATACTCTCAGCCGGGAGAGGCGGAAAATTTTTTCAAACATCACAACCACCCGATGGCGCCGCCACTCTCCACCCCGAGCGCACACCGCGATTGGGTAGTGCGAGGTTCGCGGAAGATCTGCGGCGCTGGACACTTGATGAGAGAGTGCGGGGCGGCTTGGAAGTCTGCGCCCGGCTGCGAGCGACGGGCCATCGGGAAAAGAATTGCCCATTGTCCTCGTCGGAGTTGGGAACTATCCAGCTTCGCGGTGGGAGACAGGCAGTGAAGAAGCCAGGGAAAGCAAAGGGAATGGAACCCCGGAAGAACTACGGATCTCTAGGGCCGAGAGCCACAATGGCGACCGGAGGAGAGATCCAGAAATCCCACCACCGGACATGGCAGGGAGCCATCATGTTTCCATGTCCGTGGACTCCACCTTAATGGCGGAGAGAGAGGTGCTCCGTCGATGTTTTGTCGCGACGGTGGTGAAGACCCTGAAGGGACTAGGAGGCTCCGCGAAGGTGACCGTAGCGGCAGCTGAACTTTTTGAACCAGGGCTGAACTGGTCATCCGAACTCTACGATGATGGACGCATCTTGATCCACTGTCCTTCAGAAGCGGTCGCCAGGGAGCTGGAGAAGAGAAAGGAGATTACCTTCCCTGAGTTCATTGTCCGCTTTGAACCATGGTCAATGGACATCGACCCATCCGAGAAGATCAACGACGAGATCCGGTGGATCACCGGCGAGGGTCTCCCCACCTTTGGAAGGAAAATAGACACCGTCGCCAGAATACTTAAGCCTATCGGTGAGCTTGTCCATCTCGCCGTTAATAGACCACAGCGCCCCATGGCCCACTTTTGTGCGATCTTTGAGGATCCATAGAGGAAAACATTCCCGACCACCATCAACGTCACCATCCTTGGTGAAAATACTTGGTGAAGGTGCGGCTTGGAGTCGGCCAAACCCCATTACCACTGGATCCGGTAGCGGAGAGAAACAAAAAGGCGATTACCAGTAGAGACAATGGCCTACCGGCCCGAAAGGACCCGGTGAAGGCGATGGCCGGAGGAGAAAGGGAAGCTTCCCGTCGGACCGGAAGGTCGCGGCCATGAACACCCATGGATGGAGCAAGCTTCGAAATCTGGAGGCCTTTTGAACCGCGCTACTGCTTGTGGGCGAGGAAGCGCGGGAGTCTGGCGACAGTAGGGATGATCGCGACAAGCGATGAAATCCGTCTGAAGGCATGGAGTCGCGGGCGATCACCAAAAGAGCGGCTCGAGATGGCAATAGGTTTTGCAGCGTGGCCATGGAGACAACCTCGGATGGGCACACAATTTCAACTCCAAGGCTTGGTTGGGAGCATAACCCATGTGTGGAGAAACAAAAAGGAAAGGCCACGTGCCAAATGTACAAACACTTACCTCTTTAATCATAGAGAGACCGGTTGACTACCATGATGATCCAACGGCCACCAAAAGTCCTCATGGACATGTGGATCAATCTAAATCAAATAAGTTGATAAATCTCCAACAACCTTATCAGAAAGATTCTAAAAATCTAGCAACATGGCTCGATGTGAAGTGGGTGACCAACTCTCATCTCAACATGCGGTCACGAAGACACAAAGGAAGGATCTTTGATGATGACTCTGATGAAGACTATTTGGACCCAGTCTTGGAAAGACAAATTGAACTCGAATTTGATGCATTGTGGAATTCCCAATGGGAAGGAGATGAAGGCCCAAACAATGAACCCACAGGAGAAGAGCCAAATAGAAACATCCTCACAAGCCCCTACACTGACACCATTTCAGACCCACCAGGGACCCATGCTACGGAATGGCCAAGCCCAAGTTTACAAAGCCCATTATGCGGCCAGAAAGATGATAACATAACTCACAACCAGCTTGACACACCAATTTCAACAAAGAGACCAAATACACAGGCCCACTGCCCGGTCAACTCTAGTGGGCAAGAGATCATCATACCTGGCCCGCTATCGGATATAGACATATCCAATCATACTTGGAGATTCATACAAGGCTATTGGAACTTTATGGAAAACTCAGTTTGGGAGGAATTATCTGCAAGCTTCGAACCTGCAGGAGAAGGAAATCAAAAGGATGCACTACAGGAGAACCCCGGTAGCAGTAAAAGGAAAGAGCCCCGCTCCGAACCTGAACCCGAGGTGGCACCCCCCAAGGAAGCGATCAGGAGGCCAGAAGCGGAAGGACCCGAGAGAAGCCGGCGGCCTTAGGGCTTCGAGAAGGAAGGATATATAAGCTTCAAACACTTCCAAGAGGAAGCTTCAAATGAAAGGTGATACTCTTACCTATAACCCTATCTCCCTAACTATATGTGATTGGCAGGACAGAGATCTCCTTGGCAATGCTCTCAAGGTAGGGATAGACCTTGGCGCATCAGAAGAACAAAAGGCCTCCTACATCCACCACATAAGGGAGATGGAGAAGGGCGAGGAGGAGGGAAGGGAATCCAACTAGGACTACCCACCTCCCTTAACCCACAGACATCGGGCCAACACATGTTTCCCAATGAAAGTCATTTCTTGGAGCGTTGAGAGGGGCTGGGTAAGAAGGAAGAAAGCGTTCCACACAGTGCGAGACCTCCTATCCATCCACAAAGCAGACATATGCTGCCTCCAAGAAACCAAGTTGGAGTGTATCAGCAACCTTGGCGCTGGAGAACCATGGGAGGCGTGTTGATAAACACGTGAATCTTAGGCGGCAAACACAAGAGGAGGGATGTTGTATGGTTGGAGGCAACTCAAACTTCAACCTCCAAAGTGTAACACACACACCACGGGCAATGCAGCGGTGACGGTCATTCTAACTACAAAGGAGAATCCGGAAACCTCAAGAATGATAACTAACGTCTATGCCCCATGTAATCCGACCCTGAAAAGTCTCTGTTGGAACGAACTCAGAGAAATCAGGGGAATATGGGATGGTCCATGGCTGATCTGTGGCGACTTTAATACCACTCGAGGGAGAGACGAAACCACCTCCTCTTCACACGGGACAAGAGAAAGGGAAGAATTTGAGAGGATGATACAAGATCTCCTTCTCGTTGACCCCCCCCCCTCCTCTTGGGAAGAAGATATACATGGACCAATGGGCGAGAATCACCGGCCTTTGCTAGGCTAGATAGATTCCTCTTGTCCACCGAATGGGTCTTGGCATATCCACGCATATGGCAAACAGCTCTGCCCCGAATACGTTCGGACCATTCCCCCATTTGTTTAGAATGTGTGATACATACCCCCCACCCATCCCCATTCCTCTTTAATAGAGAGTGGGCCAAGGAAGAAGGCTTCTGGGAGAGGATCAAGATGAACTGGCAGGAGCACACACTAAGGGGTGACGGCGCATATGTAGTGGCCAAAAAGCTAAAGCTCACCAAGGACATGCTAATCCGCTGGAAGAAAGAAAAGAAACCCTAAATCGAGAAGATGGAGAAAGAGGCCATCCTGAAGCCATTAAAACACTAGATCAATATAAAGAAACAAGAAGCCTCTCGAGGGAGGGAATTAAACCGAGGCTGAGCCACAAAGGAGAGTTCGAGAGGGATTATTTACGAGGAAGAGGATTCTTGGAGGCAGAGATCACCGGATTAGCTGGCTACAACAAAGGCGTCGAGAACACTAAATTTTTCCACACCATCGCCATGACCCGGAGAAGGAGCATAAGCGGGGATTAATCGGCTCCGAGGTTGGCGGCGAGGCATTATGGACCCTACAAAAATTGTGAAGCCATCTCAGGGCACTTCCACTTTCTGTTTGGAACCGAGCGGGAGATGAGGTACAAAACCTCACAGGATGCGCTTTGTTGCACATAGGCGGTGTGAATCTGGACCATCTGGAGGAGCTGTTCCGGGAGGATGAAATCAGATCGGCAATTACAGAGCTGGGCGCGGACAAGGCCCCAGGGCCAGATGGATTCCCTATGACCTTCTACCAACAAGGGTGGAATATCATAAAGGAAGATATCCTGAAACTCTTTAACTTGACTTCTATAAGCGGCACACTTGTCTGGAGAATACCTCAAGCTGGGCACACATCCTCTTGATCCCGAAACACGACTCTCCGGAAGCTATCACGAGATTCTGAGGCCAATCAATTTGATCAACTGTTCCATCAAGATCATCTCAAAAGTATTAGCCAACAGACTTAAAGAAGTATTGGGAGACCTAGTGGACGAATCCCAAACAACATTCATCCAGGGAAGGCTTATACATGATAACATTATTGCAGCGGAAGAAATAATCCACAAAATGAAGGGTAGTAATAGTAATGGGACCCTCATCAAGATAGACTTGGAAAAAGCCTTTGATATGGTCGATTGGGAGTATCTCATGGAAATTCTACAAGCCAGGGGGTTCGGACCAAAATGGTTGACATGGATAAACTCCCTACTCACCTCATCTAAAGCACAGTTCCTAATCAATGGAACACCAGTGGGTTATGTAAGAAATAAAAGAGGACTAAGACAAGGCGACCCCCTATCCCCATTACTCTTACATTACTAGCCATGGACGTGCTACCTACGATGCTCTCAGAAGCCGTCAGATCCAACATCTACCAAGGGATCCCAATTGGGCCTAATGGGGAAACAAGCGTCACATCTTTACAATATACTGATGACATACTAATTTTACACTTGCGCGGGAGGACGAGGAAGAAGCCCGAGCTATTGAAACTCATTTTTACCTATTGAGGGGCTACTCGGGGCTAAGGATTAATTATACAAAAAGGTATTTATCATCCCTATCAAGGCATGAGAACAATACATACAAGACCTACGCACTTTATATCTTGAAGCTGTACAAGAGCGGTTTGCGGTAAGATACACAGGGATCCCGGCTGTCAGGCCGGACGGCCAGGAGCAAGGAAGGGCTGGAGATATTACGATAGAAAAAAATCCGAACAATTTGGGGACACGGAAAGGGAAATTTGCTCATTAGAGAGCCGCCTCACTCCCTCAACTCGATTATCTCCACAATACCAATCCCTGGATGTCTGACATCACCGCCTCCCGGACTGGGTCATCCAAAAAATAGATACAATCAGGAAAGAATTTCTATGGAGAGGAGTAGACAATGAAAAGAAAGGCTACCATCTTGTCAAATTGGACAGAATATGTAGGCCCAAAGAAAATGGTGGATGGGGCATCTTGAATCTCAGAGACTTTAATGGGGCCTTACTAGGGAAGTGGTGGTGGCGGATACTCACTGGCGGGACAGGAATCTGCCAGAAAATCCTCCAAGACGTTTACTCCAGAAGAGGGTACATTGACCCCCACAAACCACTGTCAAACAGAGCCTCCCCCTTCTGGAAAGGCATTTACCGCGAAGCTCCACCGACTCTGGCAAATATGTCAGTCAACCTTGAGGATGGTGAAACCATCAACCTCTGGATGGACAAGCTGGTGGGAAGGACTTCACTATGCAACATCTACCCAGGCCTACAAGAACTATCAATAAGAAAGCATCTAACCATCCAGGAAGCAAGACTCCAACTTCTGAGGGGCAACCAGATCCTTAAAGTAGGACCACTCAATAATGGGGAACAAGTGGGCCTAGAGTTGATTAAACAAGCCATTTTGCATCCAACCCCTATTAGGGATTCACGGGAATGGAAACTCACTACAAACAAAACTTTCTCGGTAAAATCCTTGTATCATTTCAGAATCGGAGTAAGGCCGGGTGACCCTAAGAAGCAGGTTACGGAAACAACCACGCCCCTAAAGATCAAACTGTTAGCTTTGTTGGCAAAGGAAGATAGGATCAAAACACTTGACAACATACACAAGCCAGCGGAAGCCAGAGCGAGGATGCTATCTCATGTGGCCGACGGAGGAGAGAATGCATGTAACACATTTGTTGGTCTCATGCCCATTAGTGAGTGCAAATCTGCGGAACCATTTTGGGAACCTATTTGGGTTAAGAGGAAATGGCCTAGAGCATGCCCTCACGGGGAATTAGAGGCGACCTTCTGCAGGGGTGGACAATACCCTACGAGGAGGTTTGGGATCTTCTAGTGATGGCAATCGCTGGAGTGTCACAGGGTGAAAGGAATAGGCGATGCTTCCAAGACAAACAGCAGCGTTTGTTTAAGAATTATCCGTGATATTGCTTTCCTCACTATCTCTTGGTTGAATCACGACTCCAGGCCAAGCGGCTAAAGCTGGAAGCTTGGCGGGGAGCACAGTAAAAGCGACCTTGAGATTCACCTCGAAACACCGAGGCGGGATGAAGGCGGAGGCGATGCGTTGAGGGCGATCCACCTCCGCCCGGGGCACACCCTGCATCCAGTCTAAACAAGAAGATGGAAAGAAGAGGAGAGCTGGCTTTCGAGGCGGTGGAGAATATTATACTTTGTTATGCTTATCTTTCTCCCCCTCTGTTTTCGAGCAATGTAACAAACTCCTTTTATGCTAATTATTAAATAAAATGTGGTTTATCCACTTTATCAAAAAAAGAAAAAGAAAAAGACAAGTATATCACCAATATAAACTAATTATAAAACTTACTCAGCTGAAAGTGTGCCAATATTGATGATTAATTCATTTTTAAACAACACCAGCAAAGTTTACAGAGATTTGTGCGAAGTTTTTTTTTAACATATAATTTCTGAAGGATTAAATACATTTGTGCAAAGTTTACCAGCATCCTTGCAGTTTTCCCAGTATTTTGCGTGAATGAACAAAAACCATAGCTTGATGTCCTTGCTTTAATGAATCTAAAACCTGTTAAGAATGAAAATAAGAATTCAAAGGTGAAATCTTTCATAGATTAGAGTACAAATAAATGGCAATGTATTTTTAAGCACGAGGAAATTGAGTTGTAAAGATTAATTCTTTTCGCATAGTCCTTCTCAGTAATGCCAATGTATTGTTAAGCAAGAGGAACTGGGCGATAGCTTCGAGTCAAAAACGACTCCGTCTCAAGATTTTTGACAATGGCCCAGTAAAAGACCGTCGAGGAGGGGCCGGCAGCTTGCGGCCTTGCGTGCAAGCGCCTTCCCCATCCTGTAAAGAGAGCGCCGAACCAGCGCCGCCGTCCCAGGAACCATGAAGTCGAGGCAGCCAGCCTATGAGGAGCGATGCAAATAGGCCGTGCAGACCCCGTCTCAAGATTAACTCGCAAAAGTTGTGCAACTTAGTCATCAACAAGCAAATTAGACTGGAGGAGAAAAAAATTGCCTACATGTATAAAACTCAATAAGTATAACACAAGGCACTTTCAGATCTGAAAGACTAAAACTCTCACTAAAGAAAATAAAACCGCTAGGTAATTGGGCAGAGTAAAAAGGATACATGGTTTTTTTTTTTCTCATAGGCTACCAACATATTATTGCACAAACTTTTACAAATAAGTATATATGATACATACATACATATTTCTTTCCATTTCCAATAACCTCTTTGGACATTAATTTTTCACTCCATGAACTCCAAATTCTAGGAATTTATCCCTAAATGCATGCATTTGCGCTGCAACATCAGTCATGCCAAGCCTCTCATTTGGAGATTCCACAGAGCAAGCAAGGCCCAAAGCTACAACAGAGACCAAGCACTCCATCTTTTTCCTCACAGCCGATATGTCTCCATGTTCAGTATCACCATCTTCTTGTTCTTGTGAGAAGATTGACTGATCAATGACCTCCATGATTCTATCATGAGAAGCACAAATCTCCACAAACTTTCTCATTGTCATACCATCCTTGAACCTCTCATCAACTGGTCTCTTTCCTGTGAACAACTCCAGAACAAGGATCCCATAGCTATAAACATCCCCCATGGTTGACACCTCACTCCCTAAACCATACTCTGCTTGCATTTATACAATCATCCATAATTTAGTATATGAAAATAAATCAGATTGAATGAATGAATCATTAGTTTACATGTACCTGGAGGAACATAACCAACTGTTCCTTTGACCCCTGTTGAGGACATTGTGGAGCTCTCCATGGAGTTGTTGTTGTTGTCGTTGTTCATAAGGAACTTTGCAAGACCAAAGTCTCAACATGAGCATTCATGTCATCATCCAAAAGAACATTGCTTGGTTTCAGATCACAGTGAACAACTGGAGATTGGCAAGAGTGATGAAGATATTCCATGGCGTCAGCAACATCTGTGGCTACATTCAATCTCTGGATCAAACTCAGAGGACCTCGTTGTTGTTGTTGTGGCTCTTGTTCTGGATACAGCCATGAATCTAAGCTTCCATTTGGCATGAAGTCCAGAACCAGAGCTTTGAGGTCATTGCCTTCTGAATCAATGCTCACACACGAAGTGATGATCTTGATGAGATTTCGGTGTTTGATGTTTCTGAGAGATTCACATTCAGACAAGAAGCTCTTTAAAGCTCCTCTTATGGTGAGATTGAAGACCTTAATGGCTACCAACATGGTGGAGCTTCTGCTAGTAAGAGTTCCTTTATAAACAGAACCATGTTTCCCTTTGCCAATCAGATTACTTGAAGAGAAACCCTCTGTTGCTCTTGCCAAATCATTGTATGAAACTCTTGGAAATTTTTCATATGAAACAGGGAAGGATGAGGTCTGTCTTTCTATTCTTGATTCTCGTTTCCATCTAATGAAAGCAAAGTATAAGATCAAGAACAAACAAAACAGAAATGAAGCAATTGGTATCACAATCTTCAGCACTAAAGATCCTCTGTTTCTTTTGTGAGGTGATAAGGACCGGCAAATAGGCAAGTGAAGCTGTGGAACACCGCCACAAAGCTCCCCATTGCCTACAACTGAAAGCACTGCAGATGAATTTCCAAACACACCTTTAACAAGGAGTTCACCATGGAAGTGATTGTAGGAAAGGTCCAAAACAGTCAGAAACTTTAAGTCCTCTAAAAACTCTAGGATTAATCCGGATAAGTTATTGTTTGAGAGACTCAGTGCTTCAAGAAACTTTAAGTTGCTAAAAGATGAAGGAATACCTTCTGATAAGCTATCGTCTGAAAGATTTAGAACTCTGAGACCTTTCAAATTCCCAAGAGATGAAGGAATTGATCCAGTGAAGTGATTACCCTGCAAGTCCAGGTATTCTAAGACTACACACCCACTGATAGATACAGGGATTTCACCTGACAATTCATTACCATACAATAGCAACATTTGGAGATTTATCAATCCTCCAATCTCTGAAGGAATACTTCCATTCAAAGAATTGTTAGCTAAATCCAAAAGACGAAGTGATAGGAGTTGGCTAAAGATTTCTCCTGGTATCTTTCCACTGAAATTGTTGTTTGAGAGGTCGAGTTGTGCGAGTTGGTGAAGGTTCTTCATAGTGGAAGGTATAGTGCCTTCAAACTTATTCCCAGAAATGTCAACGTCTGCTAACTGAGTTAGATTGCCAATGCTGGATGGAATGTAGCCTGTGAGATTGTTGTCTGCAAAACCCAGTGTCTGTAACATGGGAATGTTTCCTATATGCTCTGGAATTTGGCCAGTGAGATCATTACCAGTAAAATCCATGACCTTCAAACTGATTAAATTCTCAATCCCATGGGGTATGATCCCAGAGAAATGGTTGTAATTCATTGCTAAAAACCATAACTCTTTGGAGAAATTGGCTAGTGATAGAGGCAACACACCTCCAAGATCATTCATATAAATAGAGAAACTCTGCAAATTGCTGCAGTTCACCAAGGAATCAATGAAGCTCAAATCCTTGGCATCACTGGCTTGAAACTGATTCATTTCTAAATTGAGAGATAGGAGAGCATTCATCCCCCCAAAAACTGGGGGCACTGTCCCACTAAACTTGTTTGTCGAAGGATCAATAGTCTGAAGCATAGAAGCATTGGACAGTGAAGCAGGGATGGTTCCACTGAGCTTGTTACCCCCCAAGTAAAGTGTTGTAAGTTTAGGAAGCTTGGCACCTAAACTTGTAGGCAGAACCCCATGGAGCTCATTGCTTGCAACGCTGAAAAAATCCAAAGATGAAATATTGAACAAAACTGGAGGGATTGACCCATTGAGCCAATTGCCAGCCACCTGAAAAGTTATCAAGTTAGAGAGCCTGCCAAGTTCTTCTGGTATGATTCCTTCTAAACTGTTCAACCTGAGTGAGAGTAAAGTAAGAGAGGAAAGGTTCCCAATGGATGAAGGAATGACTCCAGTGAGACTATTGTTTGCGAGAACCAGCTTCTCAAGCTTGGGGAGAGTTTGACCAAGCTCAACAGGGATTGAACCAGTGAGCCGGTTGGCAAACAAGCTGAGAATTCTAAGTTGAGAGCAGTTGGCCAAGTTCACAGGGACCACGCCATGAAGCTCATTGAAACTGAGGTTGAGATACTGAAGCCGGTGCAGGCGGCCAAACTCCGGCGGGACCTCACAGGAGAATCCATTGATAGAGAGCTCAATGCTTTGGATGAAGCTAAGGTTGGCAATAGAAGGTGATATGAATCCCCCCAAGCCTAACATAGAGAGGTCGAGTGATGTGACTCTGTTTGGGGGCTTGTGAGAGCATGAGACACCAGTCCAGTTGCAGAAGTGGACACTCTCATTCCATGAACTGAGAGCTCCAGAGGGATCAGGGATGACTCCATTCTTGAATGCAAGCAACGCCAAGTGATCATCAATAATCTCGTTTGCTAATAAGGTGGCGAGCATGGAACTGAGAAGCAAGTAGAAGAAGAACAAGTGTGAGGAACTCATGGCCACTAAGATGTAATAATGGAGATGCATGGTAGAGATGATGTTTATCATATATATATATATATATATGATAAACAATGATGATCAATGGAGGTGGTAAAGTAAAGAAGACTTGGAAGTCAAAATAAAAATAAAATAAAAAACAAAAGACTTGGACGTCAATGCTTGCTTGCCACTATATGGGTCAAACAATAACGAGATTGTGGAGCACTGTGGTAAACAAAGTATGGGTTACGGCAAGTTTTTGGGAGGGCTTATTATCCTTCCAAGTCAAAAAAAATTTTAAGTGGATAAACCATTATAATTAAAATAAACTATTTAAAAACGTGTCAAATAAGTCGGAGGATACATAAACCAGCACATGAGCAGCTCGGAAGATGTTTGTTTTTGTTTTGGTATTTTTCTCCATTTTTAGTAGCTTAAAGTATAGCCTATATCGGTGATTAGAGTGTAGCTGCTGCATTTTTAAGCGGTATATATATATTCACCTCTATAGGTGTAGTTGCACCCTATAATGGCAGATATACCCGCCGTTATAGGGTGTAACTGTATCTTTTAGTGGCTGTTAGTTGCATCTATATATCTACAGCTATAGGGTCAAGTTGCACTTATTGCAGCGGATATATCTGCCACTAATTAAAAGGCTTAGCTGCACCAGAGTTTTGTATTTGAAGAGTTTTTTTTCCTGACATTTCACTTTATATATATATTATTGTATATAAATTATTTATTTTGGATGCTAATATGAATAAGATGAGAATACAACTATTTTTACTTAATTACTCACCTGTAAAAATTCACAAATTTACAGAAATGAGTAAAATATTCAGAGTATTAAATAGTTTAAGAATAAAAGATTCTGTGGAACATCAAGAACACAATCCTCTTGAACATGTTGACAATGGCTTCAAGAATGCAGTTTTAACAAGTACAAATAAGTTAATTTCCAAGTCTTTTTTTTCTAGGAAAATAAAAGCATTACAATCATGACTAAAGAGAATATTTCATTCTTCATCTTTCTCTGGAGGAACATCTTGTTCTCTGCAATGGTGGAGTAAGCCAGCATAGGGTAGTGGTCGTCATAAGATGCATGCATAACTATCACGTTGGATGTTCATAGCTCATTCAGTTGACAAGGCAAAAGGCAACATGAAGAAGCTAGGACAATGATCAACCTTTCTGGAAAAGTTGAAGAAGCGTATGAAAGTGTAATTAGTTAAACTAATTTCGGAAGGTGTCATTTTACTGAAATTATGCATGTTCTTCATTCAGGTTAGGATATATAGCGCAGAAAGTGTCATCAGTGAGTTAGAGAAAGCTAAACTAGAGTACTTACAAGCTTCGATCGTTGTGACTTTGACAAGGAGACTCATGATACCCGAGCTTCTGGTCTCAAACATGGGTGAACTTGCTGAAGATTTGGATTCACTTGTAGAATGGATTTGCAACCAATTACCAACATCTGGTTCACTGAGAAAATCTATATATACTCGAATGCTTGAGAGGCCACAACAATGGCAAAATGTCTGAAGTGGTGGGTGTGTACCTTATGAGATGGAGTTTCAGTATTTGTTGCGCCCAAGTGAGTGATGAACAGGGTCCTGGGAGTAATGAAGAGCTATATTGAGTTTTTCTCATATATTTTCAGAATTACATGCGAGGTACAGGGAATGCATTAATATATCGAGATTTCCTACTTCTCTATCCAAGTACAATAAAACAGAAATTTCAATCAAAACACAAATTGAATCTTCAATTCAAACAAGGGCTGCTGAAAAATTAATAAAGGATGGTAAGACCATTCAATGGAAACATTTTTTCCATGTATTAATTACAAACAAGGGTTTACCCATCTATAAGCAAGCAATGAGAAGTGAGAAAGTAGAAGCAAAACAAACCAAGCTTTGGCAATGGAGTGCTCTGCTTCTTATAAGTTGATGAAATTGGTCTTAGGAGTAGTGTTAGTTCTTTACTGCCATTGGTGCAGGAATGTTCATGCTGAAGTGGTACAAGATCAACAAGAAGTTGGCAGATATGATCTCACTCACCTTATAAGAAAAGGAGCATTAACTGAGAGAAGAGACCATCATCTCCTCCGCCTACTCCAAGATTATATAGACCTTCAGCTCCACATATGAAAAGACAGAAGGGCTCTCCTGCACTGCCATATATATATATATATATATATATATATATATATATATATATATATTCATTGTAAGGAAAACAAATAAATAAATCCCAAAGCCCTGTAGATTGATCATTTACTCAATCAAATTTAACATAAACTAGCTCTTATACATGATAAACTTTCAACATTGAATCAATAGTGTTTACTTGTAAGCTTTACTGGGTACGCTTTATATACCACTTTTTTTTTTTTTTTTGACGAAAGAGCTACATAGTAGCTCTAGATTAAAAAGATAAAAACAAACCCATTACAACCACATCCATCATCCATACACAACCTACAAACAAAAACAGGAAGATAACAGGAATAAATGACTGAGAAGACACTGGCCGATCAGGCCCCCCTTGCACCATTCATCCGCTTGCCCTTCTTCTTCTGGATCGCGCCCAAGATCGGGATCCCAACACGAGATCTGGATCCTTTCCTTGCTCCCTTTTGGATCTCCCAGAGGGTGAGGTCGTCATCCAAGCCCTCCATCCCCAAGTCATCCTCTGAGAACTCAGAATCGCTCCGAGGAACAGGAGCCACCATGCAAGAATTGATAGCTTGCTTAACACGGTCAACCACCATCCGATGATCATCACTGAGGTTTGCCTCTCGTTGATCCACCGAGGACATCAGAAGTAGAGGGGGAGAGGCACAAGCCTTACGTTTACTTTTCCCACTGCTGTCCTCCTCCCTACCCTCAGAGCTACCAACCAGATCCTCATCACGAGAACGGGGAGCGGGAGAACAGGGAGCGGGGCTCAAGCCGATGGGACGCAGACAGGGGGTCACTTCCGCGATGATGAGAGGGTTTGACGGTTCGCAACGGGAGGCAAGGTGACACGACCCGCCTCGACCACCGCGTCCCTCTCTCCCACGTGTCGCCATCCCGCTACTCTCGCCCACCACGTGGCGTGCAACGGCGATCCCAGCAAGCTGGCCTCCACGAGTGTTTGGCTCATGCATCTCACGTGAGGCCACACCCTGAGCACCATCACGGCCATAGCCACGACTTGGTCCACGCCGGCGGGGAAGACGCGTCATCACAAAACCTGGGTCTTCAGCGTGCTCATTCACCACCGGGGAGCCATGTGAGCACTGTCCAGCTTCTCTAGGAGCCACAGACTCCGACGATCCTTGATGATCCACTCCCTGTGGAGCCTGTCCATCAACTCTGTCTGCCTGGCCGCCCACATTCGACTGCATAGATGGCTGCCGATTAGGACAAGTGTTAGCTTCATGTCCAACCACACCACAGCTGTGGCAGAACATCGGAGCATGCTCGTACAAGATCATCACGAAAAGGCGCCTAGCCCCATCCTCCAGCCAGAACCCTCTTTTCAAGGGGATGGCCAAGTCTATCTCCAAACATACTCTTGCGAACTTAGTGCGAGAGAGTGAGGCCGTGTACTCGTCAACCTTAATGAATTTTCCAATGGCCGCCGTGTGAGTCACCAGCGAAGCTTCATCCCATGTAATAATCCTAAATTTTTGTTAATTAAGGGAATGTTGTTTAATTCCTTTAATTGGATTAAGCATGGATTAAAGATATAATTAAAGAGAATAATTGTGGAGAGGCACTTCGATTTCATTAAAACCTGGATTTAATAGAGATAAAAGAAAAAGGGGGAAAAGAGTTAGTAATGAGAATATTTGACTAAAGCTGGTTAAGGGGATCAGTTATAAAAATATGTTCTGGTTCCATTAACTTAGAATGATTAAGTAGGGTAATTAAAATTCACTCAATAAGGTATGAGGCGTTACAATGAAAAGATTGATTAAGGGATGGATAAGGGGGTGAAGTGCAAAGTCTCCCTCTCTCTCACTCATAACCAGCAGGGACTTGCATGGGAGATGGAAGAAGCTAGGGAGGGGCTATGTGCAAAAGCCTCATGCAATGAAGAATCCTCCACGTAGGCCGCGATAAAACAACCGGGCGCGCGAGAGTCGCCATCACGACTGACCATGGAGGAGGCGTGAACCAGGGCCTCATGGACACCCCGAGCACGCGGGGGGAGGACGTGATGGGACCCGATCTTACGTACGGTCGGGGAAGAAGCGGGGATTACTTGTCGGCCTTGGTGACCAGTCCCATCCTCGTGCTTCTTGCCACCATCCTGCAGCCTCGGTGGCCTGCGAGCGCCATATCTCGCGAGATTCTCTGTGCCAACGGATCTCTAGGAGTGAAGAAAAGGAGAAGAGGACGGTGGACCGTACTCTGGGCCTGGGGCTACACCAGACAGGGAGAGGCCGAGCAGCCATTATCACCCCTGGTCGTCTGTTTCTCCTCTCGAGAACTTGGACAAGAGCAGCCCCCTCAACCACTACAGCGAGCAGGAGTGATCCTCGCTCAACCAGTGACCCTCAACGAAGGACCAGGAGCGGCCCAGCGGTGGTGGCCGGATCGCGGAGCGGCAGGTTGTAGCTGGAGAGCCCGGCGGCGGCGGTGAGGTGAGGCTCGCTAAACCCTTGAGAAAGGCCTTGTTCCTCTAACATACAATCATGTGGACCTGTGAGCATGCATGCATTAGAGGGGGTGTGCCTTCTCATGCTGGGAAGGGGAGAGATCGGGGGCAGGGTTGGGGAGTTTGTTGTCTGTCGGTTGAGGCTGTGGAGGGTGGCAAGCATGCAAGTGTGTGTGCATAGATCCTCTTGTCTTCTTTTAGAGGGATCTCGGGGCTGTTAGGGCTCCACGCTTGTGTTGTTTTGAATGGAGAAAACATGGTAGCCCATGCATGCCTTTATTTCCACCTTAGCATGAAGAACTTATGGTAACTCATGCATGACTTTCTCCATCTTTGCATGAGGGGTTTAGAATGACCCATGCATGCCTTTATTTCCACCTTAACATGAAGAACTTATGGTAACTCATGCATGACTTTCTCCATCTGTGCATGAGGGGTTAGAATGATGCATGTTAGTAGCATGGTGGCTAAGTTTTGAAGTGGTAGTTATGAGCTTAGTGAAAGGATAAATTATGTGGAGAGTTGTATGGGTGGAACTTTATATAAGAGCATTATGAGTGGCTTGGAAATAGATGGTCAGGTTGGCCAATAGCTCCAATTATTTTGGAGGAAATACTTATAAACAAATTGTCACCAAAATGCATAAATAGTAGAATGAACGTACAATCGCATGTGAACCATTTAAATTGTTAATTAGCATTTCCACAATGGATAAAATATTAAGCATAGGTTTAATAAACAGATCGTGGCAAAGAGCGGGAAGACGCGTTGAAGGAGACCCGTGACCAAGTAGAAGCATCTTCGGCTTAGGCAAGTACCCTTGCATCCTTCCTTGGATGTGTATTATTTAATCATGCCTCCTTGATGTTTAGACTTCATTGTGTATGTGTGTCTACTGCTTGTTCTATTCATGATTCCATGATTGATACACATGCTTTGAAATCCTTGTTGTTTGTTGGTATTCCGGGTTCATTCCCGTTGATTGTGATCTTCAGCTAAGTTTGTCGTTGAGGAATCTCCTATGGCAGTACGGGTGCTCGGGGCCGAGGACACCCCGACATCCAGTTTTCCTTGTCAGGGGGACGATACCCTGGCGGTCCCGTATTCCTTGTCAGTGGGACGAAGCACTGACCGTGTACGTACATGCGTGGAGGTGGCGCTACCTTGATGATTGTTGGCGGTTTCGACCGCGTGTGCCCAGGGAGATGACTTGCGAGGGATTGTTTCGCCAGTCTTGAGTAGCTGTACGACTTGTTGTAGGGCTTGGAACCTCCAACCACTTGTGTTAGTACCCCCATGGTAGGACGTAGATCCCTGCCCGCTTGATTTGACAGGGACTCCTTGAGCAGGTGTTGACCTTATTCATTGATGCGGTTGTTGTGTGCCTTCGTTTCTTGGATTTCCTTCTTGATGTTGATATTATTCTGAGTCATGATTATATATATATATCCAGCAGGGACTTGCTGAGCTTTCATTTCGGAAGCTCATTACTTGTTGACTGTTTTACAGACCCCGAGGGGTAGGACGTGACCAGGGCGGTACGCGAGGCTCAGGGATTACTGCTGTGGTCGGGGACCTTTCTGTTATATTTTGTACTGAGAACGACATTAATAGGCTACCCTGTAAGAGCCTGTAGGTTTTAAGTCAAGGGTCGAGGACCCGTGAACTACCTTATGACTTCCGTGGTACTTGTATTTTGGATATTTAAGCTTATTTCATAGTTTGTTTGTGTATGATTTGTGCATGTGCTGAACACTGAGGCTTCGTGCTCGGGCGGGGCCCGTCCTCGTTCGGGTACGGCCGGTCTGTTACGCGCCAGGGGCCCGGGATTTTGGGTCCGGGGCGTTACATCCCAGAAATCCACCGGAAAGTTATGGAGTTGGACCCAAACAAGCGCCTTCGTCAAGTTCATGAACGAAGGCTCAAAACATGGCTGCCAAGGGGCAAACTGCAGAGAGACTCCGAACAGCGCCCAAGGACCGCCAAAGAGAAGCCTATCCTTAGCCGCCGCCGATTTACATCGGATGAGAAGGAAACCGTTGGGCATATCCGAGATGTGGACAGTCCCAAGCTCACTCCACATACCCAGGAGGGTGTTTCTGATGACCCCAAAAGGAGGGGCTTTGCCAAGCAGCTTCCCATACAGTGCGTTCTGGAACCTCGATCGCGCACGTAACCTGCTTTCCTCATCGACTTGAACGGTATCAATGACCACGCGCTTGAGCTTTTCCAGCACTTCATTGTCGATCGGCAGGGAAGACGATGATCCACAATGACCAGCTTCAACAACCTCCACCCAGGATGGGACTGGAGGAACGGGAGGGGGGTCACCTCCCTTTATATATATCAACAACTAAGTCGGCCACTTTAGGTGAGAAGTTGAGGTCTAGGAGGATGTTTGCTTTTTTTCTTTCTAGTATTTCTATCGGTGTTTTGGTTCCATCCTCTTTGACATTTGCATAAGCCTCTGATTGAGCTCAATGTGAGTCAATTTCCAAGTCATTTTGCTCATGTGGTTTTATTTGTAGATCGAAAAGTCAATTACTAAACTCAACCCAGATAAGGCGGCGGGACCCGATGGCTTTCCAATGACCCTTTACCAACAGGGTTGGCACTTTACCAAATATGAAATACTAAAATCCTTCCACGAACTACACCAAGGAACCGCCGACCTTGAAAGGCTGAACTGGGCACACATCATCCTAATTCCCAAACATGGTGAAGCGTCCTCAATCAAGGATTATCGCCCCATAAGTCTGCTCAACTGCTCAATCAAAATCATCACCAAGGTACTAACGAACAGGCTCCAGAGCGTTATCCCTGATCTGATAAATGAAAATCAGACCGTCTTCATTAAAGGGAGATGTATCCAAGACAGCATTGTAGCAGCAGAAGAAACTATTTTCAGTATGAAAATGAAGCGTGGGGCTCTAATGAAAGTCGACTTCGAGAAGGCTTTCGACACAGTGGACTGGGAATTTCTTATTGAGGTATTACAAGCAAGGGGCTTTGGACAGCGATGGATCGGATGGATCACAAAGATCCTCCACTCCTCAAAATCCAATTTCCTCATCAATGGAGCACCTACAGGATACATCAGACATCAAAGGGAACTGCAACAGGGTGATCCTCTTTAACAATTTTTATTTATCCTTGCAACGGATGTGTTCACCACTATGGTGAAACATGCCATGCGAGAAAATATCCTTGAGGGCTTCAGCATAAGAGCGGCACGAGGGGAACAAATCTCAGCCCTCCTTTATGCGGACGATCTCCTGATGTTCAGCTCCGGGAAGCCAAGTGACTTCACCACATTAAAGCTCATCTTCCACCTATTCGAAGGACTCTCGGGACTAAAAATCAACTACAACAAAAGCGCAATCACACCAATTAAAATGACGGAAACGGAGGCGAACAATCTGGCCTCGACAATGGGATGCCAACTAAGCCCCCTCCCGATTACCTACCTGGGCATCCCATTAGCAGGCAGCAGACCCCGTAAAATGGATTGGGAAGCACTAATCCTAAAGATACAAAAAAAGCTGGCTTCATGGAAAGGTCGACTGATGTCCATGGGGGGCCGGGTCACCCTAATCAACTCGGTCCTATCGGCAATCCCAACTCACTAGATGTCCATGTACAAGCTCCCGCAATGGGTGATACGACGCATTGAGGGCCTCCGAAGAGACTTCCTATGGAGAGGAACTGACCCGAACTCCAAAGCTTACCGAATGGCCAAATGGGACACCCTTACAAGACCGAAAGACTTAGGAGGATGGGGCATTATTAACATGAAGGCCTTCAATGAAGCCCTACTAGGAAAATGGTGGTGGCGACTCCTCAATGGAAAGGCAGGGATTAGCGGAAGAATTATCACACAAGCATACTTCAGGAACGTGCAAATCAACCCCTTCAAACCGGCATCAAACCGATCATCTTTCTTCTGGAAAGGTCTCGCACAACAACAGGATATAGTCCTGGCAAATGTGATAGTATCCCTAGGGCAAGGAGACACAACCAGAGTGTGGCTCGATAACTGGATCAACGGCCATAGCCCCTCCAGGCGGAACCCGGAATTCCAGATGTTATGGACAAAGATGGAGCTTACGATCCCTGAGGCACGACAACTCCGGGCAAGGGGATTACCACTCCTGAAACCAGGGCCACTGTCACAAGGGGCATGGGAGACATGGCAAATGCTACAACAACATTTAGACCATGGAGACACCACCACGGCGGACACCCGACATTGGAGACTCACCTCATCCCAGGACTTTTCTGTTAAGTCTCTTTATTACTTTCGGATGGACGGCGGAACGAGGAGCACTCTTCCCCCACCATTTTGGAAGCAACCTGCCCCCCTAAAAGTCAAACTCTTCGCTTGGTTAGCACGGGAAGACAAGCTCCCCACGCTACAAAACCTTGCAAGAAGAAATTGGCAGGGGGAACGAAGAGCCTGTTACCTATGCAACACCCACGAGGAAACCAATGACCACTTGTTGTTCCAATGTCCATTCTCAGCGGAAGTCTGGTCCCACTTCACATCACTTCTGGGGACTCGTCTACCCAACAAGATACAAGATCTATGGGAACGAGCATCGTTGGGACAGAACCTGCAGCTAGACCTCCGAAAAGGGTGGTACCTGCTGACGTTGGCCGTCCTCTGGAATCTATGGCTGGAAAGGAACCTGAGATGCTTCAATGACAAACAACGCGTTTGTAGGCGACTCATCCGACACATCGATTCCCTTTTCCTCGCATGGTTCGACAGCACACAGGCCACCCAACAGAACCAATTACAACCCATGGTCGGCTTCATCAGACACAGTCTCTCCCTTACACGGGACATCCAAGGGCGGCATGCCCTAGATACAGACTTTGAAGATGCTGATCCCGACAGGTCAAGCCAATCAGGGCTCCCACCACCCCATATGTAAACCCCGGTCCCAACAGGGACCCCCGTAAGTCTGTAAACCAAATTATCATTATCAATAAAAGAATGTGGTTTATCCACTTTATCAAAAAAAAAAAAAAAAAATGCCCCGCAGGCACAATAGCTTCATGATTTGGTTATATTTAACAAAGTCCATGTGAACATACTAAGCATACAACTCTACATCTCATTGACTTACATGTATAAGCAACACCCAAAAAAAAAAAAAAAAACTCTAAAAGGAAGTCCTAAGGACCTAAATTCAAGGAAACTGCATATGCACTAAGAAGCTAACACACAGAGAAGATAAAAGTACAAATTCAAGGATTTTAGTAGTTACAGTTCCCATCAAAGAAGCATACCATGCTATGTTGAAGGAGCTGCAAAACATATCCTGCAACAGAAAAACATTCCAAATTAACAAAAAAATAAAAATAAGAATAAAAATAAATGGTTGCAATGTTATAGGGCTAATCACTAAAAACAAGGAGGTTTCGATGTGAATCACTGGTTCCGTTCAAATCCATGGTTCTTACCTCGGATCTTCAGAACTAACCATCAATTCTAGTGAGATGCATTGCCCCAAATGAGCTCTAAACAAACCCTAATTCCCTCATATCCCTCTCGATTTCACTCGGTTTAAAGAAATTGAAGGAATTACTGAGAATGCGAAGAAGGAGAAATTGAAAAGGACCTTAAAGAATAGGTAGCAGAGCACGATGAAGGCCGATCCAGATCCAACCACCGGCAGCACCCGCCGCTCCCAAGCCATCATCCAACACCATCGCTTCGTTATCTTCAGAGCTTCTCCCAAGAATCTCGAGCGAATGAAACCCTCCTGGTTTGATATCAAACGTAGATCTCTATCTCAACATGATAAACAAGTTACAAACACATTGGTTTACTTACCGTCTATTCTTACAATATAATTACAATATATTATTTTTTGAATAAGTGGATAAACATATAATTATAATATGCTATTTATCAAATTAAAAACACATTGGTTTACCAACGACCCACGGGTCTATTGGTACCGGGTTCCTTTGTTAAGGCGTTGGCCTCGACTTGCGTGTCTGCACGGGTGCGGCGCGGGTTCGAGGCTCTCTCCTTACAAGGTGATGGGGAAGGCGCTTGCACGTGCGTCGCAAGCGCGACCCCTCCTTGACGGTCTTTATGGCCATTGTCAAAAAAAAAAAAAACAAACACACATTGGTTCACTAGACTTACCTCCTTGAACGCGTCCAACAAGGACCGGGGCTCGTCCAGTTCCTCCTCCTCCTCCTCCTCCTCCGCCATGGCGAACCTCAAGCCAGTCCTCCGATGCAGAAGAAGAAAACCCTCATGATTAGGGCTGGGAACTGCTGACAATTAGGGCTGGGAGAGAGCGAGAGGAGAGAAATTAAGGAAGAGGATGCTCGCGGGAGAGACTTTGTAGCGGAGGATATCTATCTATCTATATCCGTCGGGGAGTGCCAACTATTAAGGGAATGGTGAGCTTTGCGGGAGAGACTTCTTGTTTCACTTCTCCATGAACTCCAAATTCTACGAATTTATCTCTGACTGCATGCATTTGCGCTGCAACAACATTCATGCCAAGCCTATCATTTGGAGATTCCACAGAGCATGCAATCCCCAAAGCCACAACAGAGACCAAGCCTATCATAGGGCTGAGATATTCGACGATGACATGCCACTGGCCCTTGTTCAAAAAGATGCCAAGCAAGAAGCAATTGCAAGAAGAACTGCTATCAGAAACAAGGCTTGCCCAAAAAAGGGCCGAGTGCTCGCTGTGGATGATGATTCCTGTTCTTGATTTTCTTGTTATTTTTTTTTCAATTTCAGGATAGCTCTCTACCCACCTTTGATATGGAAGGTTTAAAAATACTATGTTGGAACTGCAGGGGATCTGCTAACCGTAGAACTGTGGGACGGATTAAAAGCTTGATGAAGAACTTGAAACCTGACGTCCTCTGTCTTGTGGAGCAGGCAGGATGAAAATGCGTGCTTTAAAGCTTTGCAAAAGTTTCTCCAGACACTGGGAGTGGGCCAGCATACCCGCAATTGGTATGTCTGGTGGCATCATCGTTTTCTGGAATCCAGGAATGGGACGGGTAACACCTATCGCCTCCTCTCGCTTTGCATTGCATTTGATTCTTTCATCCGTTAAACCCAAAAATTGGATTTTAACAGTGGTTTATAATTCTCAACAAATGCATCTTCAGAGGTTTTTATGGCATGAACTTTCGAGCCTTTCTACTTTAAATATACCTTGGATTTTAACCGGGGATTTCAACTCAATTTTAAACTATGAGGAACACAGAGGGGGTGGCTTCTCGCATTACTCAATCAAAGCTAAGTATTTTAAAGATTTTATTGAGTCAAGCCAACTTTTTGATTTGGGATACTTTGGTCCCTCCTTAATTGGTGTAACAACCAAAGCTGGTTTTAGCCGGAGATGGGCGGATTGGATAAACTACGCCGCCAACAATGAATGGCTCACCAATTTTGAATCTTATCACAATAAGCATCTACCTTTTTATTGAGATCACTCTCCTATCATGCTTTGCTAAATTTTTTCACATTCAAAAAGGAAGGTTTTTAAGTTTTGAGGAATTTACGGTTTGAGCGCATAATCAATGTCATAACTTCGTGTTTAAAGCACGGAATTTCAAGCCAAACACATCTCCTATGCATGCTTTTACCCATTCCATTTCTCAGACTAGGAATTATTTATCAAAGTGGAAAGCAACAACACCCCTTTAGATAAAGATATTACTAGAACCTTTGAAAAAGGACATTTCTTTCTGGAAAATTTAGAATCCTCCAACAACTACTACTGATTTAGATAGCCTAGCCCTAAGAAGCCTTTATAATAAACATAATGCCCTAATTAGACAAAACACAATTAGATGAGCCAAAGAGCTAGAGCTACTATGGCTTAGGAATGGAGACTATAATACCAATTTTTCCACAAACAAGCTAAGATAAAAGGGCCATAGAAAGAAAATTTGAGGGAATTACTTGATGAACAAGGGACAAATCATTACGAGCAATGTGAGGCCATTAGTAACCTTTTTGCTGATTTTTACACCAAATTGTGGGCACCCTCAAATTCTGAAAGTATAGATGACCTTGTCCTTAGATTACCAACTGACCTACCTTTATTAACTGAAGAGGATAGAACAACACTAATCAATCACCATTCTTTGTTAGGGAAGTGTACCCAGAACCAAGAAATATGCCCAAAGGAAAAAGCCACAGCCCAGATGGTTTAAATCTCTTTGAATTTTACTTGTTTTATTGGGAAATTGTGAAGAACCCCTTGCTTTCGGCTATAAATCACTTTTCCAAAGCGCTAGCATGCCCCACAGCAGGGGAAGAACCTATGTTGTTCTTATTCCTAAAAGCGAAAAACACCAAATAAGATTACGAATTTAGACCAATATCCCTTTGCAATGTATGCTATAAAATTATTTCCAAAATTAAGTACTAGTAGAGCCCATCATGCATAAACTTATTGGGCTGAACAAAATTTGGTTTCCTTGAGGGAAGATCTACTTTTGATAACATAATCTCGGTGCAAGAAATAGCTCACTCATTAGAATACGATTCCAAAAGTCTCCCCAGGATGATGCTTAAGGTTGATGTTGAAAAGGCATATGATACCTTAGCTTGGAATGCCATCCTTGCCACTCTCAAAGTCATGAATTTTCCTGATCTTTGGATATCTTGGATTAGATCTTGTCTTTCCTCAGCCACTTTCTCCTTCTTGATTAATGGACAGCCATCCCATTGGATTTCGAGTCACAGGGGGGTTAGACAGGGTGATCCCCTTTCCCCTTATCTATTCTTGCTTGTGACTCAAAATTTATCGCAATCCTTAATCATGCCATGAAGCTAAATTTGATCCAGGGTTTTGACAATAGGAGTGGGCACCAATTTTAACCATCTTATGTTTTGCGAGATGATCTCATTATCATTACTAGGGCATCAAGGGAATGCGACTAGAAGCGCAATATGTGCACGGACCTCTTTAGGAATCTTACAGGACAAAAAGTAAATTTCAACAAATCCACCATCCATCTCCCCACCTGGATCAACAGTAAAATCAGATCAGCCCTAGTAAACATTCTTACAATGAAACTAGGCACTTTTCCTTTTAAATATTTGGGGATTCCCATATCTCCCAAGAGGATTACTATTAAACAATGGCAACCATTGATTGATAGAACCAAAAACAGCCTTCTTTCCTGGAATATGGATGCTATCTCCCTTGCTGGTAGATCTATTTTGGTTAACACTTCCCTAATGTCCATCCCTACTTATAGTTTATCTTGCTCTCTAGTACCTGATACAATAATTGACTCTATATCCAAGATATCGGAGGCTTTCTATGGGGGAAAAGACAGCTGGTGGCTGAGACCAATGCATGCCATTAGTTGGAGCAACACTACACTTGGAAAGAAAGTCGGGGGGCCTAGGAATCGAAATTTGAAGAAAGCTAAAGTGGCTCTTATGGCCAAAAACATCTTTACCTTATTAAACTTGGAAAACAAATTATGGGTGCAAATCTTTATCTTTAAATATGGCACTTTAACATGTGGAACAATGCATTTAGGGGACCTTCATCCTCCTTTTCATAAAAGGTGATGTACCAAATCTGATGCACGCTTATCGTAACCGACACGGGACTCAATTTTGCAATCCTATGGTGGTGATTTCTCCAAGATCCACGGCTATTTGAAATTCCTATTGGCATGAAACCCACCTACCTCAACATGAATCTTCCAATTGAAAACATAAGAATTGAATCTTTGGTTGAGGAGGAGTCTTTCAACCATCTTTGAAATCTCAAGATGTTTTGGGGAAGACATTGATTGGAATAGAGTTGGCCGCACATTAAAGACAATGGTCCCAATGGGGTGGGTTTGGCAACCTAAGACCACTACGAGGTGAAAGATTACAAACCTGATATATAAATATTTGAATCGAGGTGTTATTTCTTCTACTAATGTTTGGAAGGGATGGCATAAAATTTGGAGGTTACTGTGGCCCCAAGAGTTAAAACCTTTTATGGAGATTTTACCATGGTAGAATCCCCACCTTTGATTATCTATACAAATTGAATCACGGGCCTCAAATGTAATGCCCAATGTGCAATCTATCTAGTGAAACATTGCAACACATGTTCTATGAATGCAGGGAGCCCAACAAGTTTGGGCCCTTGTCTCTCGATTATCTGAGTCTTGGTGTTAATGAGACTAGCAAAATACTTGATGGTGAATGGCTTTTTGCTGGCGAGGATCAAAATGGATATTTGTTTTTAGAGTGCTCTTGGCAGCTTTGTGCTTGGTACATTTTGGAAAGCGGGTGTAACTTAGTTTTCAATAACATTAAGTTGCGACTCAGTGAGATCTTCCAACTTGGCATGTGACAAAACATGGGAACATCTCGAGGAAGAAATTGTGGCAAATTCGGGGAGTACATCATGAACTCTATATCCTATAATTCTATTCTTTGTCTTTTGTGATGCATCCTGGCTTATTGATTCCCAATATTGTGGTATAGGATTCTTGTTGATCAAAGGTTCAAATGAAGTCATCTCTGGAGCAACATGGGCCAATCACGAGGAATCTAGTCTACAAAGCGGAACTAACTGGAGGTGGAGCACATTGTGAGCATTGTTTAGAATGGAATTTGAAGCCAAGCAGGATATTTGGTGATTGCATGGAGGCCTTGGCGATCTTTGGAGGAGGCTAATCCACTTGTCTCATGGAGAATGCGGTTGGACATACTGAGAATTAAGGAGGCTGCACAACCTTTCGGGCTGGAGATCGAATACTGCCCTAGAGAACTAAACAACATTGCCGATTTGCTAGCCAACTATGGCAGGAGGCACCCTCAACTGTCTTTATTCCACCAAGGCACTGATAAGCCCAGATGGCTTGAAGAGGCCACAAATGCAGCAGGGCTGCGCTTTTGTTAGCTTATTTCCTGTTTGTTCTAGTGTTTACTTTTCTCTTTTCTTCTTATAGCTTGTTTCAAGCTCCTTGTCAGTCAAAAAAAAAAAAATGACCTCCATGATTCTATCATGAGAAGCACAAATCTCCACAAACTTCCTCATTGTCATGCCATCCTTGAACCTCTCATCAACCGGTCTCTCTCCTGTGAACAACTCCAGAACAAGGATCCCATAGCTATAAACATCACCCATGGTTGACACCTCACTCCCTAAACCATACTCTGCATGCATTTATACAATCATCCATAATTAAGTATATGAAAAGAAATCAGGATGAATGAATGAATCATTAGTTTATATGTATGCACCTGGAGGAACATAACCAATTGTTCCTTTGATCCCTGTTGAGGTTGTGGAGCTCTCCATGGAGTTGTTGTTGTTGTTGCTGTTCATAAGGAGCTTTGCAAGACCAAAGTCTCCAACATGAGCATTCATGTCATCATCCAAAAGAACATTGCTTGGTTTCAGATCACAGTGAACAACTGGATGTTGGCAACAGTGATGAAGATATTCCATGGCATCAGCGACATCTATGGCTACGTTCAATCTCTGATGCAAACTCAGAGGACCTCGTTGCCGTTGTGGCTCTTGTTCTGGATGCAACCATGAATCTAAGCTTCCATTTGGCATGAAGTCCAGAACCAGAGCTTTGAACTCATTGCCTTCTGAATCAGAGCTCACGCATGCAGTGATGATCTTGATGAGATTTCGGTGTTTGATGCTTCTAAGTGATTCACATTCTGACCGGAAACTCTTCGAAGCTCCTCTAATGCTGAGATTGAAGACCTTAATGGCTACCAACATGGTGGAGCTGCTGCTGGTAAGAGTTCCTTTATAAACAGAACCATGCCTCCCTTTACCAATCAGATTACCGGAAGAGAAACCATCTGTTGCTCTGGCCAAGTCATTGTACGTAACTCTTGGGAACTTTTCATATAAATCGGAGGAGAAGGATGTGGTATGTTTCTCCATTCTTGATTCTCGTTTACATGGAGTGAAAACAAAGTATAAGATCAAGAACAAACAAAACAGAAAAGAAGCAATTGGTATCACAATCGTCAGCACTAAAGATCCTTTGTTTCTTTTGTGAGGAGATATGGATTGGCAGACAGGCAAGTGAAGATGTGGAACACCCCCACAAAGCTCACCATTTCCTGCAACTGAAAGCACTGCAGATGAATTTCCAAACACACCTTTAACAGGGAGTTCACCATGGAAGTGATTGTAGGAAAGGTCCAGAACTGACAAAAACTTGAAGTCCTCCAAAAACTCTGGAATTGACCCTGATAAGTTATTGTTTGAGAGCCTCAGTGCTTCAAGAAACTTTAGGTTGCTAAAAGATGAAGGGATACCTCCTGACAAGCTATTGTCTGAAAGGTTTAGATCTCTGAGACCTTTTAAATTCCCAAGAGACGAAGGAACGGATCCAGTGAAGAGATTACCTTGCAAGTTCAGGTATTCTAAGACTGCACAGCCACTGATAGACCCAGGGATTTCACCTGACAACTCATTCCCATTCAATAGCAACTGTTGGAGATTTATCAATCCTCCAATCTCTGAAGGAATAGTTCCATTCAAAGAATTGTTAGCCATATCCAGAACACGAAGTGAAATGATTTGTCTAAGAATTTCTCCTGGTATCCTCCCACTGAGACTGTTGTTAGAGAGGGAGAGTGTTCTGAGTTGGTGAAGAGTATTCATAGTGGAAGGTATAGCACCTTCAAACTCATTCCCAGATAAGTAGATGTCTGTCAACTGAGTTAGATTGCCAATGCTGGAAGGAATGTAGCCTGTGAGCTTGTTGTCTTGAAAATTCAGACTCTGTAACATGCTAAGCTTTCCTATATACTCCGGAATTTGGCCAGTGAGATTATTGCCACTAAAATCTAATAGATTCAAACTGATTAAATTTTCAATTCCATGAGGAATGATCCCAGAAAAATGGTTCGAAGTTGTGACTAAAAACCTCACGGCCTTGGAGAAGTTGGCCAGCGACAGAGGCAACACACCTCCAAACTGATTGTATCCAATAGAGAAAACCTGCAAATTACTGCAATTCACCAAGGAATCAATGAAACTCAAATCCTTGGCATCGTTGGCTTCAAACTGATTGTTTTCTAAATTAAGATAGAAAAGATCAAGCATCCCGCCAAAAACTGGAGGCACTGTCCCACTAAACTGGTTTATTGAAAGGTCAGTCATCTGAAGCATAGAAGCATTGGACAGTGAAGCAGGGATGGTTCCACTGAACTTGTTGACTCCCAAGAGAAGTGTTGTGAATTTGGGAAGTTTGACACCTAAACTTGGAGGCAGACTCCCATGGAGCTCATTGCTTGCAACACTGAAATAATCCAAAGATGAAATGTTGAACAAAGTTGGAGGGATTGTCCCCTTGAGCAAATTCTCAGCCACCTGAAAAGTAATCAATTTAGAGAGCCTGCAGAGTTCTTCAGGGATGATTCCTTGTAAATTGTTCAACATGAGAGAAAGTAGAGTAAGAGAAGAAAGGTTCCCAATGGATGAAGGAATGGCTCCAGTGAGACTATTATTAGCGAGAACCAGCATCTCAAGCTTGGGGAGATTTTGACCAAGCTCAACAGGGATAGAACCAGTGAGCTGGTTGGCGAACAAGCTGAGAATTCTAAGTTGAGAGCAGTTGGCCAAGTTCACAGGGACCACGCCATGAAGTGCATTGAAGCTGAGGTTGAGATACTGAAGCCGGTGCAGGTGGCCAAACTCCGAGGGGACCTCACCGGAGAATCCATTAATAGAAAGCTCAATTCTTTGGATGAAGCTAAGGTTGGCAATGGAGGGTGATATGAATCCCCCCAAGCCTAACATGGAAAGGTCGAGTGCTGTGACTCTCTTTGGGTGTTTGCGTGAGCATGAGACACCAGTCCAGTTGCAGAAGTGAGTACTCTCATTCCATGAACTGAGAGCTCCAGAGGGATCAGAGGTGACTCCATTCTTGAATGCAAGCAATGCCAAGTGATCATCAGTAATCTTGTTTGCTAACAAGGTGCTGGTGAGCATGGAGCTGAGAAGCACGTAGAAGAAGAACAAGTGAGAGGAACTCATGATGGGCCACTAAATAAGATGTGATAATATGTTAATGGAGATGCATGCTAGAGATGATATTGTTTATCATATATATAGAATGTTGATCAATGGAGGTGGTAAAGAAGACTTTGGAGTCAATGCTTGCATTCCAATTAAGCAAGATTCTAGACAAAATAGTCTGATTACATTTACACTAGAAATTCGTAGTCAACTATATATGTCGAGTTTCTATGTCAAATTTTAGTGGACCTTGTGTTTTGCTTCTCCATGTCAAGTGATCAACCAACTCCCGTGATCTATTGGCCCTCTGATTAATTTTGTCAAACTTCTTGTTTGTTTCTATATTGGTATTTTTCCCATTCAGTTTTTTCCCTGGTTCTCCAGTCTTGATCTCTAATCTCTTCATTCAAAAAAATAGCTAAATTATATTTTATTAAAAATAAATGCTCACTTGGTCCTCAAATTACGAACACATAAAAAATCTTATCGTAAGAAAACATGAAATGTGTTCTCTTCTTCCAATATGAGCCATGATATCCTGGCATTCAGTTTCGGCTGTGATCCGATCTATTGGGTGTCATCACCTGTGGCTATATAGGATGTGATTAGCATTTGCTAGCCTCCATTGCCAGTTTTGTCTTCTATCCATTTCCTCTATTGACACTTCTCTCTGCATGAATTCTCTGCTCATGTTGACAGTATGCTCAGCAAGGACTTTTGGATCACATCTCACTCCTTGGAAGATTTTTTTACATCTGCTTGTCCATCCTTGCCACATAGTATAGGCTATGAGAGTTATTTCATCTGTCTGCAATAATTTTGAGCCCAATCTTTTTTGTTCTATCCATGTCCCATCCAGCAGCTCCCTTGAAGGAAGTTCAATTCCTGTAAGATATCCCTTTGACTGGATCTCTTTCCATAGCAAGTGCTGCAGCCTGCAATCACAAAATAAGTGCATGAGTGTTTCTTTATCAAGATTGCAGAGTGGGCAGTTGTCATCTGGCCCAATCCTAATTTTATGAAGATACTCCCTTGTAACAAGCCCTCCATGGAAGAGCTTCCATAGAAATAGCTTGACTCTTGGTGGTGCTTGTATTTTCCATATTTGTTTCCACCCTCCCCATGTCTCTCCATCTTCCTTGGGTCTAAGTCTCTCATAAATAGCAGCTGTGAGTGACACCCCTCCTATTTCAGGTGCCCAGCTCCATTGGTTTTGCTCTATGTTTATGATTGGCATAATTTGTTCTACCTTTTCAGCTACCAAAGGAGGGAACAGATTTTCAACCATCTGGTGATTCCAACTATTTCCCTCTCTCAGGTCTTTAACCTGTAAACTCAGTAATTCACAGTTAGTATTGATAAATGTTGGTTTCATTGCAATTGGTAAGTCAAACAGCCAAGGTTGTTGGATCACAAAGTCATGCATCTTCACATTGTTTAAAACTAAGTGACCCCTAATTTCTTTTGTTGTATTTATCATAGACCTACACCCCCAAGATATCTTCTGTTTGTGCTTTAGATCCCATGGCTCAAGTTTCCCATATTTATGCTCCATAAATCTAATCCACAGTTTATCTTCCCCATTTATCAGTTCTAATGTATGTTTCCCTAAAAGAGCCTTTTTCATTACCCTTAAATCCTTGATGCCTAATCCACCCTCAGACTTTGGAAGTGTAACTATGCTCCAATTGATCATATGTATGCCTTTGCCATTTTTGCTGTGGGACCAGATGAACTTCCTGACCATTCTAGTTATGTTGTCTAGTACACTATCATGTATTGCATAAGTGCTTAGCATGTAAATAGGAATAGTCATTAGGACTGAGTTTGCCAATGTTACCCTGCCTGCTAATGATAAACTTAAGCTCTTCCAACTAGCCAGTTTTTTCTCAACCTTGTTTTCTAAGGACTTAAAAATTCTCATTGGTATTTTGTTTGGTGCTACCCATCCTCCAAGGTATTTAAAAGGAAAACTCCCTTGCTTTAGTTGCATTATAGTGACAATTGCCTTCCTGACTTTAGTATTGAGCCAGGATGGGAAGTAAATTTCTGATTTTCTAAGATTCACCCTCACTGTCCTCATTAGTCTCTTGTATATGTCTAGACACAAATTTAGATTTCTAGCGGATTTCCTTGTAGCTTCACCGCATATACTAGCGTAGATCGTCGACATATAGAACATGATTAAGTTTTGTATTTCCACTAATTGTGATACCTTTTATCATGTTCATTTCCTCAGCTTTATTCAGCAGATTTGTGAGCACCTGAGACACCATTATAAACAGATAGGGTGAGATTGGGTCGCCTTGTCTCACACCTGCCTTTGGCTTAAAACTCTTACCAACCTTTCCATTAATTATAAAGGACATGGTTGTTGTCTCCACACACTCTTTAATCCATGCAATCCATTGTTCAGGGAATTTCATCCTAATCATCACAGCATAAATGGCATTCCATTGTAGCACATCGTAAGCCTTTTTCATGTCCAATTTGATCATCATTATTGGGTGATTTGGCTCTATTTCTAAAGAGTGTGCTAATTCTTGGACTAACAATACATTATCAGAAATATTTCTTCCCATGATAAAAGCACTTTGTTCTTTCCCTATAATATGGTTTAGCACCCTCTCATTCTATTAGCTAATATTTTTGCAATGATCTTATAATTAATGTTGCAAAGAGAGATGGGTCTAAAGTCTGTGACATGTGTGGGGTTATCTTTTTTTGGGATTAGACAGATGTTGGTTTGATTCCATGAGTAAGGCATTTTTGCATGTGTAAAAAAGTGTGTAATAGCAGTAGTTACAGACTCACTTACAGTGTTCCAGTAGGATTTGAGGAACTCAACATTCAAGCCATTGGGCCCTGGAGCCTTGCCATTTGGCATTCCTTTGATTGCATTATAAATTTCATACACCAAGTGGACTGAGGGGCCACTGTGCACTGCCTTTGTTCTTTCACCGAAGTTGAGGCATGTCATCTGGCATAGCTTGTATAAGCTCTGCTAGCCCATCTTTGTTCTGTCCCTGCCAAAGCTTGGAGTAATAATTTATAAACTCATTTTCACTCATATATATAGAATGTTGATCAATGGAGGTGGTAAAGAAGACTTTGGAGTCAATGCTTGCATTCCAAGATTCAAACAATATTGATTACATTGAGAGACATTTGCAGTAAAAGAAACTTCGTAGTCAACTATATACGGCGAGTTTTTCAAATATTGTGGACCTTGTTATCCCCTCCATGTCAAGTGTCAACCAACTTCCGTGATCTATTGGCCCCTCTGATTATTTTGTCAAACTTCTTGTTTGTTTCTATATTGGTATTTTTCCCCAGTTTGTTTAAGCTTCTCTTTGGTGTTCCATTTTTATTTTTATATAGAAAAAAATAGCTAAATTATATTTTATTAAAAAATAAATGTCACTGTTTCAAATTACGAACACATAAAAAATCTTATCGTAATAAAACATGAAATGTGTTCACACAATATGAGCCATGATATCCTGGCATTCATTTCGGCTGTGTCCATCTATTGGGTGTCATCACCTGTGGCTATGGTGTAGGTGCAGGTGTAGATAGCAGGGGGCATGGGTCGGGTTTTAACTTGACCTGAAACTAGCCCGACAAAATTTAATTCACCAGACCTAATGGATCAGCGCTCAAAAACCATAACTTGGCTACAATAAGTGGTACAGTACAAGTTAGGAAAAATCCTCCCGCCCGATGTTGAGCCTAATTTGGCCAACCCAACTGTTGAAACCCTCAACTATAAAGATAAAAAATAAAAATTTGAGTTGATTTTGACACATTGTTTATAATATTAACTTAATACTATAAAAATTTGGATTCTAGTTCACCTAAAATTTTTAGATATTTATTTTTTATTAATTAATTACTTAATATTATTGGAAACTTATAAAATTGGAAAGTAAGGCTTTTTTTATCAATCATTGTTGTGTTTTAATTAAGGTTACAATAATTAAAGTTTTTTTTCTTTTTAATAAGCTTAATTATCCTCACTCCTCAGTAAATTCACTCAAAAAAATATTTTTTTCATTTTTTTTAATTCAATTTCTATATGATAATATCATAGTTTTTTTAAAATAATTATATTTTTGATTATTTTTAATATACATTTTATATAACTTTTTTAAAAAAATTAAAAACCGACGGGTCGGCTCGTAAACCTGCGAGATATAGCCCGGTCAGCCAATTCTATGCGGTGGCCTAAGCCGGTTATAGGTCACACGAAGGTGACCCATGACCCACAGGGTCCGCGAGTCAACCTGGCTCGACGGGTCACTTTGTTGCCCAGGTCAATTTCAGGTTGGCCTTTGGCAGACCCAGAACTAACAGGTCGGGCCTAGAACTGGCCTGTGCCAATGTCTAGGTGTGGGTGTCACTGAGGAAATTAATATCATGAATTAGCTAATTTTAAGAAAAACGCATTTATCTTGAAAACATCTTTGGTTCCTCTCTAATCAAAGGTTCCACGCAATAGCCATAGTGACCATATCTCATCTCATCTTTAATATTTTGTCTACTTTATTGGTGTTGGATGATGCCCCATAGATTTGCATCATTTGTGAGTTCCCAATAACACCAAAGGGGTTGTAATAGCTTGCTAAGGGTAAAAAAGTAGCATGTGTGTTCCTGATGTGTCCTCCCCTTTACAAAGATAGCAACTCATTTAGTTCCCTTCCCATTGTCTCTCATCAAGGTTATCTAGTGTGAGAATCTTATTTTCTAGTGCTAGTCAAACAAAGAGTTTGATTTTTAAAGGGCATGGGTGCCTCCAAAATGAATGCAGAATGCCGAATTTTGTTCCCCTACCCACCGGTAATTGGAATAGGGAGTTAACCAAAAAGAACTGAGATGTGTTAGTTTCCATGTTCTTGTGTCTTGGTTTGTTCCTTAGATACTCTCGAGGTATCCTTACATAAGTATACAGCTCTTAGCCCTTTCCCTAAATAGTGATTCTACTCATAGTATTGGAATCCCTTGATGTATCTTCAACAGAGTGGTCTTTACTGAGATTGTCCTTTGGCCGATTAGGTGGCATAGTGAGGGCCATAGGTTCCATTATGATTAATCTTTAATCTAATTGTCCATCTAACAGTTAAGGTTGGCACCGCTTCTTGCTGAAGAAGCGATATTGAGTAGGACTTTGAAAATAAATAATAGTTGATGTGTCAAGCCACTTGGCAGTGCAAGTCATCATATACGCATGTGTGTACAACCACGTCAACAAAATGGCCAGCTGGAAATAAAAAAAAATCAGAAAAATAGGTTGTATTTCACTTGTATGCCGAATGTGTTGCCACGTCAACATCAAAAACTATATTGAACAAAATACACAAAGTATAGGGATCGTATTAAATATTTTTAAAGTTTAGTAAAAAAAATTGAACAAAGTGATAAAGTACATGGACCATTAATGGCTTTTTCCATTTGTTAAATTATGTTTTCAATTGTAAGCCTTTAAATAGCAACTGTACTTCAACATTTCTCAAGCTTCAAAATAATTTCTCTCTTATGTGAGCCTTTGTTATTTCTTTTCTCCAACAATTCTGGTATCAGAGTTTTCTTGAAAGTGTGAGTAGATAGGAAACAAGTGAGTTGAGTGAAACACCTAAGAGGAAAACCAATGGCCAACACTGGCAATGCTATGGGTGTTGTACAACCACTTATTCCCATCTTTAAGGGAGAAGGTTGCGAGTTTTGGAGTATCTATATGAAGACTCTACTCAGATATGAAGATCTTTGAGACTTGGTGGAACACGGGTATATAGATCTTGATGAAGAAAGCAGATTGAGGGACAACAAGAGTAAAGATTCCAAGGCATTAGTGATCATTCATCAGGTTGTCCATGATTGTGTCTTCTCACGAATTGCATCATCAACCACATCAAAGCAAGCTTGGTCAATTCTGTAAGAGTTTCAAAATGATTCAAAGGTAATCGTGGTGAGATTGCAATCACTTTAGCATAATTTTGAAACCTTGGTCATGAAAAGAGGAGAATCCATTACTGATTTTCTGTCAAGAGCAAAGGCAATAGTCAGTTATATGCAATCCTATGAAGAGAAGATTACTAATCAAATAACTGTTAAAAAGGTATTAAGAAGCTTGACTCCAAAATTTGATCACACAATTGTTGCAAATAAAGAATCTAAGGATTTGTCACTTTTTTCCTTTGATGAACTAATGGGGTCATTGTAAGCACATCGGACAAGAATTAATCGATCACCTGAAAAGCATGAAAAAAAGGCATTACAAGTAAACGAGGCAGCCACCAACGTTGGAGAAGTTAACAGTTCAATAGGTAGAAACCATGGAAGAGGAGGATTCCATGGTCGTGGTAACTGAAGAGGCAAAGGTCACTTCAATGGGCAACGACAGTCCGGTGAGCAAAGAAACAACAAGAGTGCCGTTCAATGTTATCATTGCAAGAGATATGGGCATATGAAAGTTGATTGTTGTTCTAAAGACCAACAAGCCAATTTTGCAACAAAAAATAGAGAAGAATTCTTGGTGGGCTTCTTCATGACAAGGAGAGTTCTCACACAGTTTCAGTCTCCATCTTCAAGAAGATAAGTGTTACCCTTCAGATTGATGTAAGAGTTTGATTATTTGATCTTCAGTGCTTAAGAGTACTTGCATCTTCTTGGTCAATTTCTTCCTTGTAATTGTACAATCTCAAATTAGGGCATCAACTTGAGATCTAGAATTTTGTATGTTCCTCTGATTTTTAGTGGATTTCATGCTTGTCATGCCCTGTGGGTCCCTTGATTTTGAAGGGTTTTCTACATAACTTGTGATATGTTGTCCTTTTGTTCTATTTCTCTTTTATAGCTGCATCTCTCTTCTAAGGTCTTTGATCTTGTGTTCCCATCCCTTGACATGAAGGAGTAACTGATAAAGGAGAATGGCAAAGAGCAAAGATGGAAGAATTGACAACAATTGAAAAGAATGGAACATGGGAGATGCTAGACTTACCGGAAGGCAAAAATTCAATTAGTTTGAAGTGGGTATTTAGAACAAAATTTTTTGCAGATTAAAGTTTACAAAAACACAATGCTTGACTTATGGCAAAAGGATATGCACAACAACATGGTATTACCTTCGAAGAAACATTTTCTCTAGTAGCTCGTTTCAAAACTATGAGAATTGTCTAGGCATTGGCTACTCAATTACACTGATATATTTATCAATTTGATGTCAAGTCGACATTTTTAAATGGAGATTTACAAGAGGATGTTTACATAACTCAACCAAAAGATTTCAAAATTGAAGGCAAAGAGACAAAGTTGTACAAGTTGAGAAAGGCATTGTATAGATTGAAGCAGGCTCCTCAGGCATGGTACAACAAAATGGGTTCTTGAGGAGTGAGAATTGTCCACTCTCTTTGTAAAGAAGGAAGATATGGGTTTACTGCATTATTTTTTTGGCCTTATGTTCAACGAGAAGAAGAAGATGGGATTTTTTTATTTCTCATAACGAAAAAAAAAAAAACAAGGATCTTCTTGTGAAATTTGGCATACTTAATTGCAAGCCTGTAGTTACATCCACGAATATCAATAATAAATTTCTATGTGAAGATGGTCAGAAATGGTCGATGCTAAAAGATTCAAAATCTTTGTTGGAGGTTTAATTTATCTAACCCACACTTGGCCTGATATTGCAATTTCGATTGATGTAATTCCTAGGTTTATGCAACATCCTTTAAAGCTTCATTTTGGAGTAGCGAAGTGAGTCATATTTTACATTACTGGAACTATGGATTATGGGATTTGGTAGCCAAAAGTTTCCAATTTCCGATTATATGGGTTCACTGATAGTGATTGGTCTAGTTCGTTGGATGATAGGAGGAGTATTTCGACAAATATCTTTACTTTGGATCAAGAGTAATCACTTGGAACTCAAAGAAGCAAGCCACAACAGCAATGTCATCCTCAGAAGTTGAGTACATTGCAGATACTTCAGCAGCTTGTCAAGCCATTTAATTTTGTTAAGGAGAATGTTGATAAAACTTCAACAAAAGAAAGGAGTTCAGTGACAAAAAATCAACAATTTCAATGACAAAGAATCCAGCTTTTCATAGCAGAACAAAGCAAATTGACATTCAGGATTTAGTTGCGAAGGAGGAGATTACTATGAAATATTGTAGCACAAATGAGCTGTTGGTTGATGTGCTTACCAAGGCTTTGTCAAAGAGAAGTTTATCTACTTCTACAGATTTTTGCTCGGTGTTTGCAACTTTGAATGAAAGGGGAGTGTTGAAGACTGATTCAATGTTTGACTCCCATCTTTCTGATTTGTTTGTAGTGACATACATATCTTTCAGATTTAATTACTCTAATAATTGGTGTTGTTGCTAATATTATTTTAGTTGTTAATTACAGTGGAATTACCCCGTTCCACAGTTTTAGTGATTTGGTTAAATTCTGTTTTCAGTTGTAAGCTAGCCTTTAAATAAACAAGTGCACTACAACATTTATCATTGAATAAGAAAAAATCTCAAGTTGCAAAATAACTTATGTCTCTTTTGGATAATCTGTTGTTTTTTTTTCTCCAATATGGAATCCATGGCTCTCTGCTTCATTAGCGTCTTATTACCAAGATATTTCTGCCATCCTTTTTGCTCTTTTTTTATTTTTTTTGATAAAATGAATAAATCATAATTTATTTATAAATTAATTTAAAAGGAGCATTATATTGTTCATGCTGCAAAAAATAAAATACATCTATTAACACTCTCATTTGTCTGAGATGTTGTCTCCTTTTGCCTCTTTGATCTACCCCATCATACCTACTTGTGTTGTGCCCTGAGTTGATAGCGGGTCATCTTTTTCGCTCTTTTAGAGGAAAGTTTTCAACCATGGAGCTGCAAACACAATATAACTAAGAACATTATAGATTTCTATTTCTTTGAAAATATTTTATTTTTTGTTTTGTGAGCTCTATATATATATATATATATATATATATATATATATATATATAATTTCTTTTTTATTCATATTGAATTAGTTGGTTATCCATTAAAACTTGCTCACTGGGTTGAGTTCTCCCTGTTTCAAGGAGGAGAAGCCTCGTCCTCCCAACAACAATGGCGTCGGAAACGACACGTTTCTTCTGGGGAAACGAGCCATCCGAGGAAGAGTACTACGCAGCCAACGGCGTCGTCAACCACCAGTCCTACCATGCCTCTCCCCACGGCCGGCTCTTCACCCAGTCCTTCCACCCTCGAGACCCCGCCACCAACGAGCCGGCGGCTAACGTCAAGGGCTTGGTCTTCATGACCCACGGCTACGGCTCCGACACCGGCTGGCTCTTCCAGAAGATCGCCATCAACTACGCCACCTGGGGCTACGCCGGCTACTGCGCCGATCTCCTCGGCCACGGCCGCTCCGACGGCCTCCGCTGCTACCTCGGCGACATGGAAAAGATCGCCGCCGCCTCCCTCTCCTTCTTCGTCTCCGTTCGCCGCGACCACCCCTCTCTTCCCGCCTTCCTCTTCGGCGAGTCCATGGGCGGCGCCGCCACCCTCCTCATGTACCTCCGCTCCGATCCGGGCACCTGGAACGGCCTCATCTTCACCGCGCCGCTCTTCGTCATCCCCGAAGACATGAAGCCTTCCAAGCTCCACCTCTTCGTCTACGGCCTCCTCTTCGGCCTCGCCGACACCTGGGCCGCCATGCCAGACAACAAGATGGTCGGAAAAGCCATCAAAGACCCTGAGAAGCTTCGCGTCATCGCCTCCAACCCCCGGCGCTACACCGGCAAGCCGCGCGTCGGCACCATGAGAGAGCTCCTCCGCCTCTGCGACTACTTCAAGGAGAACTTCAGCAAGGTCACCGTTCCCTTCTTCACCGGCCACGGCACCGAGGACGGCGTGACCTCGCCGGAGGGCTCCAAGATGCTCTACGAGATGGCCAGCAGCGACGACAAAACGTTGAAAATTTACGAAGGGATGTACCACTCGCTCATCCAGGGGGAACCCGATGAAAATAGTCAACGGGTTTTGGCTGACATGAGGGAGTGGATCGATGAGCGGGTCAAACGTTACGGCGGTGGCGATGACGGCGCCGGTACGGTCGTTTCTTCTTAATTTTTTTCATTAAAAAAATTAGGATTTTATTATTGTTGTTTTTATTTCCTTAATATTGTTTGCATGGCTTTGAAAGTTGAATTTCGTATTAATATTATTGTTGTTGAGATTATAATATATTAAATTATAATTTTGATTAAAAAATTTATTGTACCATAAATTATAAGTTTGTAATCTTTTTCTTGCCAAAAACTTGGGAGGAAACGTGGAAAGTAGAATAAAACACTATAGATTTAAAGGAATAATAATCAATTTCAAAAACCTAGAATAGTGATATAAATAATTTTAAAAACTTTTTTTTAAAAATTGAATATAAACATTAAGCTAATACATACTCTCTGTTTTTTATATGATATGAGAACTATTGTTTTTAGTATGACATCAAATTTTTTTCCTACTAATAAAAGTTATAATTTAAGAAAAAATACATATGATTCGTCCATTTATTCAACAAAAAGATAGCAAAAGTAAAACTATAGAGCATAGCTTAAGTGTCAAATGAACTATCATAATCATTTTCACTCACTTATCATTTTTACAAGGTCCTATACATTCATGAATGAGAAAAACTAATTTTGACACCTTCAAACAAGAGAACTTAAGTAAATATATACGATGAAAAATGTAAAGAAAGCCAAAGAACCCATGAATTAGAAGCGCCCCTCCAGCAGTAGTAGAAGCGAGTTGAATCACTGCTTGAGTCGTGTATCGCGCGATTTAGTAGTCAGGTCACCATCCAGTACTTATCACGCCCGGTGATAGTCCTGCTGCAGCGTCCTATCCCTATCTGAGTGCGATCGCTTATTCAAAAAAAAAAAAAAAAAATGTAAAGAAAAATCGGGTATTAAATGAACTATTGGTGCAAAATTCGATTTCTCCTCGAGATCAACACTGATTCTTGATCAACGATTAAGATTTGTAGTGGTGGGAAACGTCAATAATAACCATAGAAGATGACTGAGAACTCCTCTACTCTGTTGGTGATCTTACACAGGGAATAGGGCTAAGAGGGGCAAGCCTTGTGGCCAGAGGTAGCTCCGATGCCCAATTTAGTGAGAGCCCAGAGATGGAGGAGAAAAGTGGTACTCGAGTCTAGAGTTCAATTATATATGTCATACCTTTTATTTTTTTACTTTCTTTCCTCTTATCTCGCCCTTTTGAGGTCGGCAGCTGTCTTCTCGATGTCAATGATCTTTCCTGCCGTACATATCTCTGACATCTTATCCTTTCGACCGTACCTCTTTCCTGCCATCTTATCCCCATCCTTGACTTCTGCAATCTTCCTCTTGCCCAAGGGGGTGTCTGGGTTGGGAACTTATGCCACTTGCTTGAACGTTCGGGATTGGACCACGTGTGCACTTTGAATAAGGCCATGTGTCCATCCAGATTTATCCATATCAAAATATATATCCCAAAAAACATACATGTATATTAATTTGTAAACTACTTAATTATGGGATTTATTTTTCTTGTTCTCACTATTCAATTTCACTTCTAGTAGCCTTGGTATCTAATGTTTGGTTTTGTTTTGTTTGTATTGAAATTAGGAATTGTAGGATGATAACTTAAATATTTTATCAATAAATATTATTATTATTTATTTTAGTGGTAGGTGACAGAGTGATCATAAGGATATTTTTGAAGTCGTTGGTGTTGGTGACACAGTGATGATGGGATGTTGACGTGCACTAGTTGAGTGATGATCTCGATCTGTTATTACTTGGTTGTTACTCATTTTAAACTTTATGGACGTTTAGGTCAAAGCAATTAATATATATATATATCTATATAGAGGGTGTGAAGGAAACAAAGGAGACATAACCATTAACCCAGTTGTTAGTTGTCTCCATCTAGTTTGTCGATTTGTGATATTCCTCTCTAGAAATGATTGAATACATGAAACATGTAACATTTTGGACCACTAGCTTTGCATGTTGCATTGGATCCCGAATTCATTCATTTGGAAACATCCCACCAACTCCGTAGACATTGAACAAGTCCAAGACCCTCATTTCTTATGAAATCAGAGTCCAAGAAAGATCTAAGATCTATGGGCTACAACATCACTCTTGCCATTTGATAAGGGTTTACCCCGGGGATAACCCCTTTACATGGATCCCTATGCAAAGTAAGAGGCGATAAAAATTAAATAGGGGATTGAGGGTTTAATGCTGTCGGTGGGCATGAGTTTATGCATGTATTAATGGTTGAGGCTGATATATGCCACCTTTACAAATGATCAAATTACCCTCATTATTATTTTTACTTTTGAGTGACCACATGAGCAAGTTTTTATAATAGCTGAATTGGTTTCCATATGAATTAGTTCTATTAATCGAATCAATTGCAACTAATTAGCCCTAAACCCCTGATCAGCAATGGTTGTGGTGCTTCTTGAAAATCAATCCCTAGTAATTGTGGTGCTTCTTGAAAATCAATCCCTAGTAACTTTCACCTTCAACCACCGAAGCCCTAGTGGCCGAACGGTAAACCGGTCGCGCTCCTCGACACCCACCCGGGTTCGAGGATGCGCTGAGACTCGCGGACCTGTGGCGATCCTGTGCGCACACGCTGAGAATCTCGCGATGTTGCGGTACGGATTCGATCCCGGGTCTCGCGGCGCCCGTTGGTAACATTAGCTAGGCGGGGCTGACCGCCTGGCTCTTATGCCCAAAAAAAAAAAAAACTTTCACCTTCAACCGTTGCCTTCATCCAGCCTCAGCGTGGCCGTGCCTCCCAAGCTACCGAACAACAAAGGGCTTCTCCAATACATCCAGACATGGAAGATTGTGGATCCATTTGTAGTCCCAACATTGTGAGGGTCAACGAGGTGGATGGGTGACGATCGAGCTTGATTACTCGACAAAGAGGCATATAATCAAAGCTTGATAAAGGACCAGGTCTCGTGTGCGGAATAATAGAGCATCGAAGGTGTATTCTCAGATCCTTTGTTTGAAAACATTTGGATCTAGGTGTTATGAGTTATGTGCATTCGGCTTGTGGTGTTGGAGGTTGCCCGCTGAATGAGGGATCCTTGTGGTTGTAAGGTACACCCTCCATCATATCAACGTGGGGTGGAGTAGGCCCAGTCCGAGCAACCGGCTCCACAACCATCAATGATACGACGAACCTGCCCAATGGGTTGCGGCATCCGTACAAATAGAACTAGGGACCCGATGGTGATGAATGTCTTGTCATGCATCTACAAGAGGAGCATTCAACCAGCAAGGGCATCGCTAGTTCCTTCAAGAGTGAGGTATGGTCCTGAGTAGCCACTGTTTACACGCAGAAGACCCAAGAGGTTGTCTTTGGCACTCAACTGAAGATTAGATGGAAGACATTGAAAAAAATTACAAGCTTTACTCCATCCTTGTCAACAAAAGTGGGTGGACATAGGATTATGCCCAACAATGTCCAACACCGGATAGCCCAAAAGTGTGGGACGATGTTGTAAAAGTGATCACGGGACCTTGATTATATGATTGGCACGTCTTAATTGATGATTCTGTTTTCCAGCTAAATAAGGAATACAAGTCGCAAGGGATCATAACTTCCATCTCTATTGGACAATACACAAGCTTGCTGGCGTGTCTACCGCAATAGGTCGGTATGTGTTGGGTTCGAAAGAGGAAAGGACAGTGGTAGACATCAACAAAAGATCTGGATCCTCCGATATCCCAGAAGAACAACAATCATTGGATGGCAATGGCGTTCGCAGAAAGTTAGTGGGAAGGACGACGCGATGTTTTTTGTAACCAAGATGAAGAGAAAAAACAAATTCTCAAATAACAAGTCCCTAGGAAGGTAAAAAGTCTGCTAATTATATGTTGGTGGTGCTCAACCAGCTGGTGGAGCTCAACGACAGAAGGAGCGAAATTGTTGAGGAATATAAAGACGAGGATGAAAACTTCTCCTACAAGCTCTGCATGGAGAGCCTCACTACATTGACAGGTATCACCGACGAGGAGAACTTTGTAGGTGGACAGGCGTTCAAGCAACAGGAGGAGCACATTTTCTTTCTCACCATCCCAGAGATGGCAATAGCGTTCTGGCTTATGCAGAGTGTCCGCGAGTTCCGACGGCAAGTATGGCACCAATACGGTTGGATGCCTCCTTTGACTATTATGTTGACCACAGGTGCTCCTCCTTATTTAATACCATCAAACCCAATTACGTTTCAGGGCGAGGAATGAAAGGTGGATGGTGAAGATCGAGTGGTGGACTAAAAAACAGGGCATGAAAACAACCGTCACACTATTACTTTTAAAACTTATGCTATCTTGTATGATTTTACATTCATGTCTTGAACTCCTTAACATGAGAAACTGAAAATAGGTGCGGTCTGATTTGGATGTATGTCTTCTGATCACAATCCAAGTATATATATGTATATCATCTGCTGTATATATCCGTTGTTGAAATGCAACAGTTGTCTATTTGCTATGCAATTTCAGGCACCACTTGAATCGACGCAAAACATTGGATGTTATTCAACCGCATGTGCAGTGCTGCCATAGCCATTATTGATATAAATTAATGTTGATAATAATACCCGCCAGTTTTGTTATTACATCATGCAAAGGCGTCTTGTATGTGTCGACATGGGTATGTGTTTGGACTAAAATACATTTTTTTTTGAAGATCACCTCCCTTCGTACAAACTACAATGCTTTATTATGGTACAATCCCCAGCTGATGGCATTATGGCCATTACACCAAATTGGGCTGGGTAGGTGCTCCTCGTACTCACCTTCAACCTCCATTGTATCCAAGTTCTTTCTTCAATGAAATCTCCAAATGCACAATGAGGCAGGATCATTTGCGCATGGTAGAAGATAGTTGGGAAGAACTCTTTGCGGAGGATGAAGAAGAGTTTTGTTTAGTGTTGCGTCTACTGCGAGATTCCCTAGTCAAACATCCTCATGTCCCACGACGTAATTAGCACACCCGCCCTTTGACTGGCCATGCATTAGTGAGGGATGTACTTCAAGGTCATAGACGTGCACATAGCTTATTTCGGATGGAGCCTAGTATGTTCATGGACCTAAGCGGTGTCCTCACGTCACGCGGTCTGCTACGAAGCAACAGGTTTATCGATGTGCACTAGCAAGTTCGTATCTTCATGATTATCGTATGTCACATGACATCCACCAAGGTTTTGTGTGAGCAATTCTAGCACAATTCGGAAACCATCAGTAGGTATTTCTATACCATTATGGACGCCATCAAATCATGTTGAAGGGTGAGTATATCGTTATGCCAACTGGTGGGAAGGACGTCTATCCAACAATACGTTAACACACCAAATTGTTATCCCGCCTTTAAGGTCAGTCGGTTGTCGTTATCCCACGTAAAACAACTTTTTTTTTAAAGCTTGATGGTTGTTTGGAATTTGCCTCAATTTCACAGGACGCCATCGGGGCTATCGATGGGACACATATTCCCATAATCATTCCCAGAGAATTCCAAGGGAGCTTCCAAAATAGGCACAGATGGACCAGCTAGAATGTAATAGCCGTAGTATCCTTCGACATATAATTCTAGTTCATATACGCTAGGTGGGAAAGTTTTGGGGCCGACATTCGTGTATTGCAACATTGTATCGAGAAAGGGATATTCTTTATGCCTGTAGAAAAGTTTTACCTTGTTGATAGGTATATAATACTTCGAGCTTCGTTGCACCCTACCGAGGCAAAAGCTACCATCTAGGACAGTTTTGAGGTAGATATGACGGATATTGTAATGCAAAGCGCAAGTTCAACCACATGCATACCCGATTGAGGAACATAGTGGAGAGGGCGTTCAGATTGTTGAAGCAACATTTCAAGATTCTCTGAGTTGCATCACAAACATGATCACAACACATGTAAGGCCAACGTTATGAGGGAAAAAATATTAGAGGACACGGGACATGATCACAAACATCTAAATGAAAAATCAATTGTCATCATAACTGTTGGATCATCCGATGATGGCCCTAAAAGGTGCTGAAAATTGGTGATTAACTATCCCCGATCTGATATCCTATTGTCTCTGAGCTGACAATTAGATGTCTCCGAGCTGGCTTACGACCTCCAAGCTGGAATTAGCTGTCTCCGAACTATATAAGTAAGACCTCGGCTCACCAATGGGATCATATTCTATCTTAACATATATATTTTATCACTCTCATTTGGAATTCTCTCTACTCTCTTCCACACTCTCTCTCACTCACCTCCTTACTTTCCTCTTCACTTGGAGTCTCTGATTTGAGCGTCGGAGGGTACCTTGGGCACAAGCATCAGGACCTCCTCTTTATGTAAATCCTTTTCATAGCGAGGCGTGATCCCTGAAGGTTCGATCCCTGAAGAAGACGTTGATCTAGTGAGCACGAAAGAGTATATCCGAGAAGTCATCTATCACAACTAATCTCCCTCTCAAAATCAAATGAAGCTCTATAATTGTCACCAACCTCTCTCACCCATTGATCTTATTCTTAGGAGGAGTAGATCTCAGCTAACAAAATACTAGTAGATGTTTTTCTTCAATGTTGAATTCAATGTCCATTTTTTGTAGTGAAATTGAATAAATCACCTTCATTCCTAAGGATACAAAGATAATAATGTATATTGAAAGTTCTGGACGGGTTGCCTTCTTGTCGTAACTTGTGTTATAACTCGTGTGTGACACTCTGCTGACTCAGTTTTTTGTGGTACTCACACATTCAATAATAAACACATAAGACATCAAGGAGACGGGAGAGTTGGTTACCCAGTTCGGCCAACAATGCCTACATCTGGGGGGCCATGCCAGGAGAAGATAATCCACTAAAAGTGTAGGGAAAACAGGAGTACAAGAGTTCCTCACTCTCTCACCACATAAGCACCTCCACTCCTTGATTACAACAAGTGACCACGATCACCCTTCCTACCAAGGGACTACTCTCGTCGGCTCACCCTAATCCTCAGAGTCCTGGTCTTATATAGACACGTCCTCCCTGCCTTCACGCCATCACAGCACATCCTCCACCTTCAGGATTCTCCGCGGCTTTCCAGAATTAGACTCCTTCCAATTCCGGATGTTGCAACTTTAGTTGTAACATGAGTTGCAACATGACCCGGCTGAAGAACTTGACCAAGGCTACAGCATCCATCGCACATCTTCGACTTCGACGCACCTCCAACCCTCCTGGTTGAGTCCCGAGTCTACTACGTCAGATCCTCCCGATCCCGACACGCAACTAGCCGATCCGCCTCTCCGTCGCGTACTCAGCCTTCACGGTCGCACTCTACCATAGCGCGCACCCATCAGTCAACCTCCATCTTCATGCAAGGTTGAGTTGTTGATTGGCTCCACCAATCATCTTCCAAAACTGGTTTTGGCCTGTCATGCTCCACCATATTTGTTTTACCAAATATAGCCTTCTTGATTTGGCTTGAATCAATCACCTCATCAATCACCAATTAATTAAGCTTGCCAAATCTATTCACCAATCAGCTCCCAATCAGCTTCTTTCCATATGTAGCCTACAATCAATCTTCTTCATATATGGCTTGCATGTAATCTTCAATCTTTGATGATACTTCCTTCCTGATTTGTCTGCATGAAATCTCCAAGCCATCTTGAACCTCTTCAGCATCTATTTCAAGCTTGGGCTGCAATCAATCTTCCCCATACCAAGTATAGCTCTTTGACTTGTCAACTATCTTGTTGTCTTGACTTGGTCAACTTGCCACATCAGCTTGTGCTACGTCACCATGTGTCAAATGATGCCAACTAACTTGCTTCAACACTAACAATCTCCCCCTTTGGCATTATTTGACACAACACTCTTCTGCCTGCTAGACTGACTGTTGGTTGCATTTACTAGTTACAACAACCTTACAACATCTTATAACAGACTTGACATGAACTGACTGGTTTACAAAGACATACATCAACAGACACTCCCCCTAAATATTATAACTTTTGTAACAAACATAGACCAGTGTCAGTTCAGTTCAAAGATAACATGACTAGAACAAAAGAACATATAGAAGTTGCAACCACAGGCAGAAGACTTCACCTTTCTCCCCCTTTGTGAAAATAGATGCCAAACCTGCAGATGCTGGAAGACAAACAAAAGAAAATTGACTTGCCTGACATCTACTCCCCCTGTCAAACACATACACGGGCTAGTAGACTCCTTTCTTCCCCTTTGTGGCACATGACATAACTCCCCCTGAATTGATATTCATCACAAGGCTCGATCTGGAACTACTCCCCCTTACTTCATAAACATCCTCATATGCAGAAGTACCCTCCAAGAACTCATTAAGTTTTCTAGAGAGAAGTTCAGTATCCTACCTCTCACCAACATTTGAGAAAGGCTTTGTGCAATTTAGTCTTGAGCTTAAAAACTTAAATTGCAATAAAATTCATGCACAAATGAAGGATTGTACCTCTCTGCCTCTTTATCTTCCTTTCTCTGTAAGAGAGATATTCTGGGACTGAAGATAGTGTCTCCCCCTTGCTTCTTGATCTCGTCTTCCTTTGTGGAGGAGCTTCAAAACTCTTTACTTCATCAATTTTGAGATCAAGGAAAGACCTTCTTCTTGGCTTCTTGGCACTTCTCTTAAACTTCTGGACTTTAGATGGTTCAGTCTTTTTCTTCTCAGTAATTTGAATCGCAAGTGGAGCATCATTTGAGTATTCTGCTTTTTCTGAACTGACAATTGTCGCAACTGTGTTGCAATGTCAGTAGACTCGTTTAGATTGACCACTCTTTTTCCTTGTGTAGAGATTGATGGAAACATGTCCTCCTTTGTTCTTGAGCTTGAGACATGGACAATTCTTACTAGTTTTCCACCACTTCTTCAATTCCTTTGCTTTTCTGTCCCAGATTCAGTTGCAACATGCTTTCCTGCTTCTGGATTTCTTCTATCTCCTTGTACATTATAGGTGTTGCAACTGGTATGTCTTCTGCAATTGGATTAGCGGCAGCATAAAGAATCAAAGCCAAGGACATTATACCTCTTTCTTCCTCAGTTGAAGATGCATGGTCTCTTTGGTGAGCTCGGTTGTTCCTCCAAATCTTCAGTACTTGCTACTTCCGCCATATTTGCCAACTGGAGCGCCTCCTTTGCACCAAATATTTTGCTTTCATCTTTTTGGGGGAGAGTTGCTCTTCTCCTTCTTCTTCTTCAATAGGAGAACTTTGAACAAGAACTTCTGGAGTGAGACGGGGGGCAAGAAATTCTACAACTGCCTGCTACTTTTACAAGGAAGAGAAAAAAATAACAAAAACTCAAAAAAAAAAATCAAATTCTATCCACAGTGCTTATTCTTTTTTTTTTTGTATGCACTGTTTACAGATCATGGATCTCCTGGATGTATCACCCATTTGGGTATCCTTTCTCTTCCATCCTTCAGTTGTTCTCTGTCAAACAGCTTATGGTTGTAACAACTTGTTGCAATAACCTTCTTCTTTACACTTTCTGATCTCTTTGTTGCTGTTCTTTGTGAATCTTGCTTCTTGATCCACACTTTCTTGATGACAGTAATCTTTCCTCTAATTCTCCTTTTGAAGGTTGTTTGCAAATGCCCAATTATCTCTCCTTGAGTTTGTTGCACTTAGGTCTTATGTGCCCTTCTTCTCCACAATGAAAGCATATAGGAGCTTCAGCTTTTTGTCTTCTTCTTTTGGGTTTGTCTTTCTTTATAGTCTGAGCTTGTAGAGCTTGAGCCTTGACAAACACAATTTCCTTGGGCTTTCTTTTTGTTCTTGAAGATTCGCCAACATATCCAAGTCCTTGCCGTTTACCAGCAGGTCTTCCAGCTGCTAATATGTCATCCAACTTAGCTTTCCCTTTGTTTAAAGACTCCATAATCTTTTCAGCTTGGTGCAGCTTGTGTTGGCATTCATTCAATTTCCTTGCAACATCTTCCTTCTCCTTCTGCAAGCATTCTTTTTCATCTTCTAGGAGTTGGTTCTTCTTCAAGATGACTTCCTTCTCTTCTTGTAGGTGCTTGTTTTCCAAGATCATCTTATCAAAACTCTGCAGCATGTTTTCTTTCTCCTTCAAAATGATTTCTTTCTCTTTAGTCAGCTGCTGGTTTTGCTTCACGATGCTATCTTTCACTTCTTCTAGATGCTTGATTTGTAGCATCATCTTGTCAAACTTCTTTAGCATTAGTTCATATCCTCTGATAAGGTCTTCATCTGTCACCTCTTCACCATCACTGCTACTGGTTTCAGATGTAGCAACTGATGTTGCAACTCGGCTTGCAACACCTTGGTACTTGCTTGGCTTTTTGACCTGTGTAAGTACAGATGGTAAAGGGACATAGTGATTAGCCATACCTTTGTCTTCTTTTGCATTCAACCTTTTCTTGGAATCTCCTTCACTCCTGGTGACATTGAGGGATTTGCCTTCATGGATTCTTTGAAGAATGTCCCACGCTTCCTTGGCTGAGTCGCACCTTGCAATGTACTTGAATTGGTTCTCTTCAACTCCACCAAGGATTGTGTCGAGAGCCTCCTCATTAGCTTTTGCTTTGTTGATCTCTTCGTGACTCCAATTGCTCTTCTTCTTTTTCTCCATCGTTTTATCAGCATTTATGTATATTGGGGGTGTCCAACCTTCTTTAATGGCAATCCACGCACTGTTATCCATAGATTTGATGTATGCCCTCATGTGCGGGTTCCAATATGAATAATTTTCTTCATTCAAAAGTGGTGGACAACTGATGACGACTGCTTCTCTTCCGGCCATTGTCAGAACTTCTGCCAGGACTTCGCCGACCTTGAAAACAGGGTGTACTCCGGCGACCAGGCTCTGATACCAATTGAAAGTTCTGGACGGGTTACCTTCTTGTCGTAACTTGTGTTATAACTCGTGTGTGACACTCTGCTCACTCAGTTTTTTGTGGTACTCACACATTCAATAATAAACACATAAGACATCAAGGAGACGGGAGAGTTGGTTACCCAGTTCGGCCAACAATGCCTACATCTGGGGGGCCATGCCAGGAGAAGATAATCCACTAAAAGTGTAGGGAAAACAGGAGTACAAGAGTTCCTCACTCTCTCACCACATAAGCACCTCCACTCCTTGATTACAACAAGTGACCACGATCACCCTTCCTACCAAGGGACTACTCTCGTCGGCTCACCCTAATCCTCAGAGTCCTGGTCTTATATAGACACGTCCTCCCTGCCTTCACGCCATCACAGCACATCCTCCACCTTCAGGATTCTCCGCGGCTTTCCAGAATTAGACTCCTTCCAATTCTGGATGTTGCAACTTTAGTTGTAACATGAGTTGCAACATGACCGGGCTGAAGAACTTGACCAAGGCTACAGCATCCATCGCACATCTTCGACTTCGACGCACCTCCAACCCTCCTGGTTGAGTCCCGAGTCTACTACGTCAGATCCTCCCGATCCTGACACGCAACTAGCCGATCCACCTCTCCGTCACAGCATTCTCAAATTTCGGCCTTCCGGTGACTCTACCATAGCGCGCACCCATCAATCAACCTCCATCTTCATGCAAGGTTGAGTTGTTGATTGGCTCCACCAATCATCTTCCAAAACTGGTTTTGGCCTGTCATGCTCCACCATATTTGTTTTACCAAATATAGCCTTCTTGATTTGGCTTGAATCAATCACCTCATCAATCACCAATTAAGCTTGCCAAATCTATTCACCAATCAGCTCCCAATCAGCTTCTTTCCATATGTAGCCTACAATCAATCTTCTTCATATATGGCTTGCATGTAATCTTCAATCTTTGATGATACTTCCTTCCTGATTTATGCATGAAATCTCCAAGCCATCTTGAACCTCTTCAGCATCTATTTCAAGCTTGGGCTGCAATCAATCTTCCCCATACCAAGTATAGCTCTTTGACTTGTCAACTATCTTGTTGTCTTGACTTGGTCAACTTGCCACATCAGCTTGTGCTACGTCACCATGTGTCAAATGATGCCAACTAACTTGCTTCAACACTAACATATATGTCAGCCGAGAAATGGCCTCCAATAAAGCATTATGTGACTGCTCTGACAGATTACAATTCGTTTCTATAGTTTGGATGGCTAAAACGTCTCTTGGTTGAAGATGAGTCTTCCCTTGACAAGGGACCCATCGTTGTTATGACAAAATTGAGACGAATAAAAACATGCACTGCATCAAATCGAGATGAGAAAACAAAAAGTTAATATCAAGGTTCAATTTTGTATAAACACAGATTTTATTGTTAAAGTATTTTTTATTGCGTCCAATCCACAAAGTCCACAATCAAACCCCAGCCCATTCTCAGCGGTTTCTCTAGTTCCCATATTATGCTCAGCATAGGGCATTAGATCAGTAGATGCACCACTGATTTGTTCTCGTAATTGTAAAGGAAACATGTTGTCGGGTCATCGCCGCAGTTCCTCTTCGCAAAGTTGTTAGATGTGAGAACCATATTGTTCTAGCTAGCTGAGTGAAAAGTTTAATTTTAAGTGGGCGAGGACTAAAAAGGGCTTTGGAATAGGTGATTGGGTGCCACAATCAACCAGCAAACAATTGAGTGAGTGAGTGAAAACCTTCCATTTGCTGTGAGCTTCCAATTTCTGAAATCTAGACCACTCAACAGATCTGCTAGGTCATTAGATGAGTAAAATTATGGCCACGGCAGGAGGATGCACACATTCAATGTCATCTTCTTGTGTGAATATATATTGATGATGGATCAATGACCACCATGAATTTTTTTTTTTTTTTTTTTTGACAAAAGTGACAAACATCTTCCGCCCTCATTTTATAGCCATGGGGTTCAATCTGGAGATTTTTCCAACTAATGAATCCTATATAAAGGATTCAGTACCAATAGGCCAAGAGGTTATTGGTGACGACCATGATTCTCGAAAGTGAAAGCACAAACCTCCACAATCTTTCTCATTGTCAGACCATCTTTGAACTTGGTACATATATATCAGAGCTAGAATTACTTTGATTTCTCAGAGGTGACTCCATTTTTTAATATGAGTAATATTTTTGAAAAAAAAATAAATACATAAATCACATTTTATTTAATAGTAAAACTTTTAGGAATAATCAAGCATATGCCAAAGCATATATTAATAAAGTAGCGACTAAGATGTTTTGGTGGAACTCAGCCTCATCACCCATGAACTCTATTTATATTTTATTTTTATTTTTATACAAGAAATGTTAAGTGATCAATCATCTCTACCGCAATTCAGATAGAAATGGAATCTAGATGGTTGGATCTAGATTCTAGTCTCTAGGCACCTCTCATTGAGCTCGAAATAGAGAGCTTCTCCGGAACCTCTTGATAATTTCTAGATGCCATATAATTTATTTATAGTGAGACTAAAACTAAAAGGCACCGGCCCAAGTTATTTTATAGTTCAAGTCCAATAGAAAAAGGACACAAAAATTTTCAAACAGTGCCTTTTATAACACATAACATTCTATTATTGTAATATAGTTTGTTTGGATTGGTTTATGAAAAAAATATTTTTTAATTTAATAAAAGAATTTTTAGAAAAATAATTTTTTAAAATAAATTAATGGTTTCTTTATATTTTGTGTTTGTATATGTTAATTCTATATAGTTGTGAAATTTTAATAATTGTATCATAAAAATAATTATATAATCTTAGAACTCTAAATTTTTATTTTTTTTATAAAAATATTTTGATAATTGTATGATTTCAAAACAGCTTTTGAAAATTTATTTTTTTAAAAAAAAATTATAAATCACCTTTAAAAAATTAATTTTCAGTCTTCTTTATAACTTTTATTTTTTCAAAAAAACCAATGCAAACGTTTTTTGTTTCAAGAAACGTTTAACTAATAAAAAAAAAAGTTTTTTAGGCTTTCAAAATCTGATCCAAACAGAGTCAATAAATGGCCAAACATAACACATTGAATGAATATCTTAAAGACTTTAATAACTTTCTTGCTTAATAAGTAAAAAAATAAGTAGAAACCCCCTGATCATAGATTCAACAAACAAGTCAAATTCCCATTTGCTGTTTTTCCTCCACTAGAAACCTTATCCCAGTCCAAGTTGTCCAACACGTTGAAACTTCCTCTGAACATTAATCTGATCATCTGATCATATCCCTGCCGGTGCTTATGTCTGTGCATACGTCACCACCTGTTCATGACCTCACAGCATTCGTCAAACAAACCGATAGCCCCAATATAAAAATCAACACATTAGCGAAGTAGACTCCCAAAATCAACAAAGAGCTCAACATGACAAACCAAATGGTTGTTCCACTCGGCGAAGATGGCAGCAAGCACAACCTCCACTTGGTTCTAGTGCCGTTAATGGCGCAAGGCCACATGATCCCCATGATCGACATGGCTCGGCTCATAGCCAGCCGCGGCGTGCTCGTCACCTTCGTCACCACGCCGGTCAACGCCGCTCGAATCAAGAGCTCCATCGACTCCATGCATGGCTCCGGCCTCCCCGTACGTTTCCTCAGCCTGCCATTCCCATGCAGTGAAGCCGGCCTTCCAGAAGGATGTGAGAACCTTGACGCCTTGCCATCCAGAGACATGATCAAGAACTTCATGCAAGCATGCAGCTTGCTCAAAGACCCTCTCATCAACCACCTCAAAGCTCACCACCCTCCTCCCAGCTGCATCATCTCCGACCTCTCTCATCCTTGGCTCAAAGAGGTTTCAAAAGAGTTATCCATTCCAAGACTCTTCTTCAATGGCTTTGGCTGCTTTGCTCTTCTCTGTGGGTTCAACATACGTCAGCACAAGATTCATGAGGCCATTGATGATGAGAATGAGATGTTTGTGATCCCTGGATTGCCACGTAAGATCGAGGTGACACGCGCGCAGGCTCCTGGCTTCTTTGCTCTCAAGGACATGGAGGAGTACACGGAGGAGGTGAGAGAAGCTGAGAGGAGTGCTGATGGTGTGGTGGTGAATAGCTTTGATGAGTTGGAGACTCCGTATGTTGAATGTTACCAGAAAACTACTGGAAAGAAGGTTTGGATGATTGGTCCTTTGTCACTGTCTAATAAGAACTTTTCAGATATGGCGGCGAGGGGGAACAAGGCCGCCATTGATGAAGGTTTGTGCATGAACTGGCTTGACTCCATGAAGCCAAGCTCAGTTCTTTATGTGAGCTTTGGCAGCATGGCTCGTACTAAGCTTGATCAGCTTGTGGAGGTAGGACTGGCACTTGAAGCTTCAGAGAGGCCGTTTGTATGGGTGATCAAACCCGGAGAAAAGGCAGCCGAGGTGGAGGAGTGGCTGTCGGAGGGGTTTGAAGAGAGAACAAGATCAAGAGGATTGATCATAAGAGGATGGGCTCCTCAAGTGATGATCTTATCTCACGGTGCTGTGGGAGGGTTCATGACTCATTGTGGATGGAACTCCACTCTGGAAGGTGTGACTGCTGGTGTGCCAATGATCACATGGCCTCACTTTGCTGAACAGTTCATCAATGAGAAGTTGATAGTTGAGGTGCTGGAGGTTGGTGTGCCGGTGGGAGTGAAATCTCCAACAAAGTGGGGTGATGTGAATGGGAATGTATCGGTGGTGGAGAAGGAGAGGATTGAGAAGGCAGTGGAAAGGTTGATGAATGAAGGAGAAGAAGCAGAGGAGAGGAGGATGAGGGCTAAGGTGTTGGGAGAGAAGGCTGGCAAGGCAATGGAAGAAGGTGGTTCTTCTTATCAGAATTTGAGTACCTTCATTCAATCCATCCATGGTGCTAATAATTAACCAAGTGGAGGAGGAGAAGAAACTGTTTGTCTAGATTGGTTGTTTTGTAATTTCTATTATTTGTGGGGTTTTTTTCTTCAGAAATTTATAAATTTCTGTCCTTAATTATTATTTTTTGTTTTATAAAATAAATAAATAGTTAATTAAATTGGTCTTGTCTTATTATTAAAAAGAAACAGTTAGTTGCAGGAGTACTACAAAAGTGCAATTAAGATTCAAAATAAACAAAAGCTAAAGACTTGTAGGTTATCTTTGTCTGGTTTCTGTTTGTAAAAAGTATCATAAAAGAAAAGAAATTTATTATAAAGTACATCATTTTGAACACACATCAATTAAAAGAGTTATGGTTTTATATTAGAGATACACAAATAATAAATTTATTATTATATATAATAGGGTAAATTAAAAAAAATTCACAGATTTACAAAATAGGGAAAATATTTTATTTTATTTTATAAAAACTTATGATTTTTTCGGTTAATAGAAAAAAGGAAAAGACCGTTAACTCTTTTGAATGGCGTTAATCCTTGCTTAGTTAACAAAGGCATTTTCATCAATTTTTTTGTTATGATCTTTTAAACAAATGGAGATTTGAAAAAAAAAACTCTAATTTAAAGTAATTTTTATACAAAATTTGATGAAAATGCCCCTGCTAACCAAGGGAAAGTTAACGCCGTTAGCGGGAGTTAACGGTTTTTTCTTTTTTTTAACTGGAGAGACCATAAGTTTTTATAAGAAAAAAATAAAACACTTTTCCTATTTTGCAAATCTGTGAAACCATGTATTTTTTTAAAAAAAATATCATATATTTTTTTATAAATATGGACAAGTTATTAGAATCACCACAGATATAGTTGGAACCCTCAATCTCTCTTTGTGAAAGATAATAGACTAATCAACTTTTTTTTTATGAAAATCAATAAAAATAATAAATATATAGATAAAATATTGGTTTAAAATAGAGGCAAATTATGCCCATAGAGGGTGGTAAAATAATGTTGACAGTGAATGACATGGCATCCTGCAGTGAAAACAAATTGGACTATGTGACACTAGTCCCAATTTGAATCATAGTTTGTCTAATAAAACTATTTTTTTTACTTATATACCCCTACCGTTAGTCATCGTTAGCCGTTGTTAGAATTTTTAGAGACTATAGTTAAAACTTAACCTTAGTTAAAAAATTACATAATTTCCCTCACTTTTTTCATTTGTTATGTATGTCTATATAATTCGGGGAAAAAATTAGAGGGTATATCAGCAAACCTAGTTTAGTAATTTGTCATCATTCTATCCATTAATTTAACACCGTCAAGGGTCAACTTAATCATAGAGGCACATAAATAAAATTAGTTGATTTGTAGAAGTATGCAAGCAAATATCATTTTTACAGAGGTATTTAAACAATTTCAAAGTTTTATAGGGGCATACAAGCAAAAACCCTTTTTTAATCCTCTGCTAGAGCCTAAAGTATAATATCCGGTTCCCATTTTCTTTCAAAATTGTACTAAACTTGGATTTCCCTGATCTTGAATTGCTAAGAGAAACACCTTATAATCAAAGCATATTGTTGGGAGTGCAAATATAGTCCTATATCGGATAATCGAGAAAAGTTTCATATATATGATTGGCATTTTTGAAGTTTGAGTTAAGTTTCAAAAAGCAAAACCGCGACTCCGTCTCACAGACGGATGATATAATTGCTAATGTGGGATGCCCGGTTCTAAACAAGTGATATCTGAACCGTGTGGAATGTGGGATGCCCCGGTACTAACACATATATAATTTAATTTAATTTCTAGGATAGAAATTAACCCTGTCAGACTTGTCAATATTAGACAACTCGGACCATCAAACATGGTCAATGCATCCTAAACAAACGTGTGGTTAAAATCAACCAATTACCACTCAAAGAATACCATCGAAGTAATCTCACGGTCGTGGCTTACCGACGAAGTATCCCGAAATCATCAACACACATCTCAGGAACTGTTTCCGAGATACTTCGTCACTAGATCTTTTTCCTTTGTTCATGAACTCACGCAACAACTAGTCAAACAAGGAGCATATATATAAATGCTGCAAGTCCCATTAGATCAAACTAATCAAAGATCTCAAAATGAAAAACCAAACAGTCATCCCAGTAGGCCAGATTAATGGTAATGATGATAACCTCAATCTCCACTTCGTTCTAATACCACTAATGGCGCAAGGCCACATGATCCCCATGATGGACATGGCTCGGCTCATGGCCAGCCGCGGCGTGCTTGTCACCTTCGTCATCACACCGCTCAACGCCGCTCGTGTCAAGACCTCCATCGACTCCATGCATGGCGCCGGCCTCCCTATCCGTTTCCTCAGCCTCCCATTCCCATGCGCTGAAGTTGGGCTCCCAGAAGGATGTGAGAACGCTGACACCTTGCCATCCATGGACTTGATGATGAACTTCATGCACGCATGCAGATTGCTGAAAGACCCTCTCATGAATCATCTCAAAGCTCATCATCCTCCTCCAAGCTGTGTCGTCTCTGACCTCTCTCTTCCTTGGACCAAAGCGATTTCTGACGAGTTCTCCATTCCAAGATTCTTCTTCAATGGCTTTAGCTGCTTTGCTCTTCTCTGTTGGAACAACGTACTTGAACACAAGATTCACGAGACCATTGCTGATCAAAATGAGCCTTTTGTGATCCCCGGATTGCCACATAAGGTCGAGGTGACGCGCGCGCAATTTCCGGACTCCTTCAATGTAAAGGGTGACGGCGTGCAGAAGTTCAAGGAGGAGGTGATAGAGGCTCAGATTACTGCTGATGGTGTGGTGGTGAATAGCTTTGATGAGTTGGAGACTCCATATGTTGAATGTTACCAGAAAACTACTGGAAAGAAGGCTTGGATGATTGGTCCTTTGTCACTGTCTAATAAGAACTTTTCCGATATGGCGGCCAGGGGGGACACGGCCGCCATTGATGAAGGTTTGTGCATGAACTGGCTTGACTCCATGAAACCAAGCTCAGTTCTTTATGTGAGCTTTGGTAGCATGGCAGTTACAAAGCTTGATCAAGTTATGGAGGTAGGACTAGCACTTGAAGCTTCAGAGAGGCCGTTTGTATGGGTGGTCAAAGCCGGCGAAAAGGCGGCTGAGGTGGAGGAGTGGCTGTTGGACGGGTTTGAAGAGAGAACAAGATCAAGAGGATTGATCATAAGAGGATGGGCTCCACAAGTGATGATCTTATCTCACCGTGCTGTGGGAGGGTTCATGACTCATTGTGGATGGAACTCCACTCTGGAAGGTGTGACTGCTGGTGTGCCAATGATCACATGGCCTCACTTTGCTGAACAGTTCATCAATGAGAAGTTGATAGTTGAGGTGCTGGAGATTGGAGTGCCAGTGGGAATGAAGTCTCCAACAAAGTGGGGTGCGCCTGTGAATGGGAATGCTTTGGTGGTGGAGAAGGAGAGGATTGAGAAGGCAGTGGAAAGGTTGATGAATGAAGGAGAAGAAGCAGAGGAGAGGAGGATGAGGGCTAAGGTGTTGGGAGAGAAGGCTGGCAAGGCAATGGAAGAAGGTGGTTCTTCTTATCAGAATTTGAGTACCTTCATTCAGTCCATCCATGGTGCTAATAATTAACCAAGTGAAGGAGAATAAGAAACTGTTTGCATAGTAGCTTGGTTGATCTTTAATCATTTAGTAATTTCTACTATCTGTGTTTTGTTTAAGATTTGTGCAAGTTTGGTGTACTAAAACTTATTAATTTTAATAAATAGTAGTTCATCCATCTTTATTAAAATAAATTATTCTTATATTTTCATATTATGTATGAATTTTTTATTTATTTTTTAATGGTTATTTATTTGTAATAATTTAAAAATTCAATTATTATTATGTTGTGACCAATTTTGTAATGTTCATGCATGATGGATTTCAATTTAAATAATTTCTGTGTGTGTATGTTTTTTTTTTTTTGACATAAAGGAGCTGTTTAAGCTAATACAGAAAGGAAAACTAGATAAAACAAATTAACTCTATTATCAGAAATACAGCAGTCCAGCTGCTTTTAAAATGTCTTCAAGCCAGCGTGGTTTGTCAATGCCTTGATGGAAGAGTGAGATGCGAGGGTTGTTCCTTCCATAAGTGGCTAGAGAGTCAGCCACATAGTTGAGTTCACGGGGGCAGTACAACATCTCAATCTTGTCATTCAGTCTGATGTTGTCTATGATCATCTGAGTGTCTCTCTGAAATCTCCATGTCTCATTGTTCCTATCAGTTGTTAGCAGCTTCGGTGCCTCAGGGCAGTCTGTATACATTTTGTCAGGTTCATATCCAGCTCTCCTACACTGCTCAATAGCGATGCCAATCCCCAAAATTTCAGCTTGGAGGCTTGAGTCCGCATATGTGGTTGATGCTCCAGCAAGTACTACAGTATCCCAGCCTTTCAAAATCAGGAAACCTGTTCCACAAGGGTGATTCTCAGCAATCCATATAGTAATCATAGAATTATTGATTGAGTTTGATAGACACTCCCTGAGTCTGCCTTGGAACCTCCGTATATGTTCTCTAGTATTGATGAGAGCTTGTTGGTATATCTGCTGTGGAGCTTTTCTTTTGTTCTTAAAGACCACATCACACCTATACTTCCATATACTCCATGCACAATTGGCCATAAGTGCTTGTGAAAATAAGTTACCAGATCTATCTCCTCCCTGTCCATTAACCAGCAGTAGCCATTCTCCTTCTATCATCTTATCAATATCTTCGCAATTAAACCCAGTACATTTTTGTGTGTGTATGTTTTTTTTTTTTGACATGATAAAGCTTTCAACAAGCTACATTTAAAAGAAAACAGAAAGAAAACCAAAATACAACTGAGAATTAAAGACTGAAGCTAATCAAAAACTAATCCAAATGTAGTAGATATGTCATCCAGCCAACGAGGCCTATCATTTCCTCTGTGAAATAGCGATAATCTTGGATTTCTAATTGCATACTTGGCTAGGGCATCAGATAAAAGATTAAGTTCCCGTGGGCAGAACTTGAATTCCATTTCAGGTTGATCCACACCATGAGCTGTTCAATATTATGTAGGCTTTCCGTAAGATTTTGTGAATTTGGATTAGCACCATTTCTGATGATTTGAAGTGCTTGAAGGCAGTCTGTAAAAAAGATGTCAATCTTTTATGTGTGTGTTGATCCACCATTTATGTGTGTGTATGTTGATACGAATATGAGTAATAAGGGAGCAGCACCGAGGCGCTTGGAGCTCCAACCCTCCAAGATCAATTACGATGACAGCTCCTCGATCAACAGTACATACTTCTGATCAGCCATTGCAGCAGTCCTATAATAGATCCGAACTCAGAGAAGGATCCCAAGAAATCCTAATTTTAGGGGCCAAGTGCTCCAAATAGAGAAAGACATAATAATGAGATAATAAGAAGACATCCGAGTTTGTATTTGTGAAATTAACTATTATTATTAATAAATAAATATGATTTAGCCACTTCAAAATATTTATATAGAGAGAGTAGTGATAGGATGAGGCCAGCCGCAAGTACGACCGGCCTCATCCTATCACTACTTATACATAATAACCAAAAGATACGTGATATGATCATAAGCATCGAAATGAAGAGTCAACTTTCAAATAACCGCCTAGTCATCCATCGGTGAAGGATGAATTTCAAAAGACGCTGAAAGCTAGCAGATAATGATCCCCTCACTATAAAAGGAGGTCATCAGCTCACAAAGAAGATAATTTGGATTCTAGTGAGATTGAACGCTCTCTCTCTCTCTCTCTCCCTCTCCCCCCCCTTCCTCCTCAAGTCCTCTTTGAGTTATCTCTCTTTCTCTCCCTCTCCTCTCTCTCTTTCGAGTACCTAACTTGAGCGTCGGAGGCTCCCCCTGAGCGTAGCACTCGGATCTTCTTTCCACAAAGCTCTCTCTCACTGCAAGGTTCGATCTTTAGAAGTTTATCTTAGAAGAGGCGTTGATCCTACAAAGCTGAAGAAGCAAAGCATAAGAGTCGTCGCACAATCGATCTCACCCTCAAAATCACCTGAGGCATTCCAACCTCCAACGACTTCTTTCACATCTTAATCAAGATCTGCTCTGATTCCCAGGAGGAGCGGAGGTTCACATAAACAAGTAATTTTCATTTTCATTTCTTCAAGGACAAAATTGTACGAAATATGGAATTCACTGATCTTGAATAGCTCAGAAAAGCACCTTATAATCTAAGCATTATACTTTTGAGAATGAAACTAGGAAGAAGCCCCAATTTCACCCAACATTTGAATTTGTATTAGGGGGGAAGAAGATCACCATGAAATCAAAGAGAAAACTCCAAATCAGAGAAAGAACACCCAAAATTGACGTGGAAACCCCAAAATTGGGGAGAAAATCACGAGCTTCATCGGTGGGAGCAGAGATCCATTATCCAATCATCCAGATTACAAATTGGAGCTCCATTGAAGGGGGAGAAATGGAGAAGAAGAAGAAGAATGAAGAGGAGAAGGAGAAGGAGAGATGGAGAAGACCCAAGTCTCCAACGCAGTAGGGCTTCGCCATGGTGGAGGAAGTCTGCCCATGAGGTGATGAGCTCCTCTATTTATAGGTGTGTGGGTAAGGGGTGAGGCTTGGGCTGCAAGTCACCCTCCAATAGAGCATTTGGGTGTCAGCTAGCTTGGATCCAACTCAACAGTCTTCTAGATGGTTCTAGATGCCAGCCCGGAGACGGTTATTTTCCTAACCGCCTAACTGATTCTCAATCGTCTAACTGATTCTCAACTGTCTAACTGCTCGAACTTCTAGAAGTTTCTCGAAGTCTTATGTTAGAGTACTCTGAAGAGTGCGTCGGCTGGATTGGAGCTTGTGCATTTTGTGCTATGCTCTGTCACAAGAGGAGAGGCCGAGGGAATGAGGACCTCGGCACTTGTGGACTTCTCGCTGCATGGTTGATTGTTGGGGCGACACGTGTCCCTCTCGATCTCATCCCTATCATATACTTTAATTTAATTTTCTACGATAGAAATTAACCGTGTTAGACTAGTCAATATTAGACTACTCGGACAGGCGGACGATCAAACTTGTGCATCATAAACAAACATGGTCAATGCGTCCTAAATAAAAGTGTTTAAAATCAACCAATTACCACTCAGAGTACCAACCAATTAATCTCACGGTCGCTGCTTACGTCTCTGCATGCATCACCATTTGTTCATCAACATTCAACACACGCAACAACTAGTCAAACAAGGAGCATTTAAATGCTGCAATTCATCGTCCCGTGAGATCAAACTAATCAAAGAGCTCAGAATGAAAAACCAAACAGTCATTCCAGTTGGCCAGAATAGTGATGATAACCTCAATCTCCATTTCGTTCTAATGCCAGTAATGGCGCAAGGCCACATGATCCCCATGATCGACATGGCTCGGCTCATGGCCAGCCGCGGCGTGCTCGTCACCTTTGTCACCACGCCGCTCAACGCCGCTCGTGTCAAGACCTCCATCGACTCCATGCATGGCTCCGGCCTCCCCATCCGTTTCCTCAGCCTCCCATTCCCATGCGCTGAAGCTGGGCTCCCAGAAGGATGTGAGAACCTTGACACCTTACCATCCATGGACTTGATCATGAACTTCATGCAAGCATGCCGATTGCTGAAAGACCCTCTCATGAATCATCTAAAAACTCAGCATCCTCCTCCAAGCTGCATCGTTTCTGACATCAGTCTTCCTTGGACCAAAGAGATTTCTGAAGAATTCTCCATTCCAAGATTCTTCTTCAATGGCTTTGGCTGCTTTGGTCTTCTCTGTTGGACCAACATAATTGAACACAAGATTCACGAGACCGAAGCTGATGAGAATGAGCCGTTTGTGATACCTGGATTGCCACATAAGGTTAAGGTGACACGCGCGCAATCTCCGGTCTCCTTTAAAGCAAAGGGCGTGGAGAAGTTCATGGAGGAGATGATAGAGGGTCAGAATAGTGCTGATGGTGTGGTGGTGAATAGCTTTGATGAGTTGGAGGCTCCATATGTTGAATGTTACCAGAAAACTACCGGAAAGAAGGCTTGGATGATTGGTCCTTTGTCACTGTCTAATAAGAACTTTTCCGATTTGGCGGCCAGAGGGAACAAGGCCGACATTGATGAAGGTTTGTGCATGAACTGGCTTGACTCCATGAACCCAGGCTCAGTTCTTTACCTGAGCTTTGGTAGCATGGCAGTTACAAAGCTTGATCAAGTTATGGAGGTAGGACTAGCACTTGAAGCTTCAGGGAGGCCGTTTGTATGGGTGGTCAAAGCCGGCGAAAAGGCAGCCGAGGTGGAGGAGTGGCTGTCGGAGGGGTTTGAAGAGAGAACAAGATCAAGAGGACTGATCATAAGAGGATGGGCTCCTCAAGCGATGATCTTATCTCACCGTGCTGTAGGAGGGTTCATGACTCATTGTGGATGGAACTCCACTCTGGAAGCAGTGACTGCTGGTGTGCCAATGATCACATGGCCTCACTTTGCTGAACAGTTCATCAATGAGAAGTTGATAGTTGAGGTGCTGGAGATTGGAGTGCCAGTGGGAATGAAGTCTCCAACAAAGTGGGGTGATGAGAATGGGAATGCTTTGGCGGTGGAGAAGGAGAGGATTGTAAAGGCAGTGGAAAGGTTGATGAATGAAGGGGAGGAAGCAGAGGAGAGGAGGATGAGGGCTAAGGTGTTGGGAGAGAAGGCTTGCAGGGCAATGGAAGAAGGTGGTTCTTCTTATCAGAATTTGAGTACCTTCATTAAATCCATCCATGGTGCTGTTAACCAAGTGGAGGAGAAGAAGAAACTGTTTGCATAATAGCTTGGTTGATACTTATTAATCATTTAACTATCTGTGTTTTGTTTAAAATTTGTGCAAGTTTGGTGTACTAAAACTCATTCATTTTAATAAGTTATAATTTATCTATTTTTATTTAAAATAAATTGTTCTTATATTTTCATATTATGTATGAATTATTTCTTTATTTTTTTAGTGGTTATTTATTTGTAATTATTTAAAAATTCAATTATTTTTATGGTACAATAAATTTTGTAATCAATAAATTCAATTAGTTCGCAGATCTGTTGTGTGATTTAGTTGAGTTACAACTCTCTCTCTCTCTCTCTCTCTCTCTCTCTCAAAAGAACACACAAGCTCACACACACACAATCAAAGATAGTGCAAATATGAAGAGAAGAGGCGCAAAAGCTGGTAACCCAGTTCGGCTTCCAAGCCTACGTCTGGGGGGCCAAGCCCGGAGAAGACAATTCACTAAAAGAGAAGTAGGGACTGGAGTACAAGAGTTTCACTCAGTCTCTTTCTAACAATATACACACCCACTCAAGATTGTCTGATGGCCACTCTCACCCTACAGGCTACACCCAAGGGGACTCTTTTATGGCTCATCCTAAATCCTCGGAGCTGAGCATTAACGCCTCGATGTCGCTGAAATTGCACCTGCCTCTTTTAGGATCTCTGAAATCTCCACGACACTAATTTGGACTCATTCTAAATTTATACATTGCAATTCCCGTTGCAACCGAACTTGCAACGTGGCCCAAATGCTGACTGACAAAGGTTGCAGCTTGTGTTGCACCACGACCTCAAGACCCTCCAACCCTCCCGGTTGCTTCTGAGCCTAACTCTGTAGGATATCCTCCCGATCACGACCACGACAACTGGCTGGACCCCTCTTTGTCACGTCCGCAGTCTTCCTTCAAAATTGCAACTCACCATGGTGCATAATCTATCTTCAAAGCTTCTTGATCAAATTAGGTCTCCATTCATCCTGATTTGATTCTTCAATAACATCCTTGGTTTGATCTTAATCAAATCAACGCTTCAATTATGCTCTTCAATCAGTTCCCTTCCATCTGTAGTTGATTTGTCAATCACCTCTTCACCTCTTCCTTCAATATGAGTTGTAGTCATCACCTTCCATATAGCACAGCCTTCCAGATCTTCTGCACCATTCTTTGCTTAATACCATGTCTTTCCGAGAGTAACGTCTTGCCAACCATTGCGTTACACCTCAATAAGATATTTCTTTCTCGAAGCCAGCACCAATTGAGATCTTAAATCTTCATGGGGAATCGCTACTGTTGTGGCACGCTCTAACTTCATGTTGCCTGGTCAACTTCTTTGCCACATCACACCTTGAGCTTGTATCAAATATTGCCAATCAAAGTGCATTTTATTGGAAATAGAACTAGGACTACACTCACAAAGGAGAGGAAGATAAGAGAAGAGATGTAGAAGACAAGTATTTTTTATGGTGGAAAATATTTTGAATTATACTTGCTTACTTCATTGACTTGCCATACACCCATTTATAGAGGTACTTACATGTACTCATCAACTTTTAAGTATTAATGACAATATAGAAATCCTAGGAGATACTATTGAAACCAAAGAGACATTACAAGAAACTCAAAAGCACATAGGAAAATGAAGAACCACGATGCATGCATCTTGTTTGCATGCACCTTGTTTTTCACACCCATTAATTAAGTTCACTTTCAAGCACCCCCTCTTAAACTTAATTGTCTTTCAGTTGTCTTCCATCTTTCATACCAAGTAGATCTAAAAGCTTGTTAAAGAGATCAACCCCAAGTGGTTTGGTGAATATGTCCGCAACTTGATCATGAGTTGTTACATAAACAAGCTCCAAGTTCTTGCTCTTCACATGTTGGATCTCTAATTGAATAAAAGCGAACATCTATATGCTTACTTCTTTGGTGATACATGGGATTCTTCCCCAATGCAATTGCTGACTTGTTATCAATGCAAATCTTTATAGGTTCAGCTTGATTAAACTTTATCTCCTTCAATAAACTTCTCAGCCATATTGCATGACTAACACAAGTTGATTTCGCAATATATTCTACTTCACAAGTTGAGAGGGTAACAACAGGTTGCTTCTTTGACATCTATGAAAATGCCATGTCTCCAATAAAAAATACAAATCCACAAGTACTTTTCTGTTCATCAAGGTCTCCACCCTAATCGCTATCCGAGTAGCCAACAAGTTGGAAATAGTTAGAGTGTGAATAGAGCAAACCAAAGCTTAGAGTACCTTTGATGTAGCGAAAGAACCTTTTAGCTGCCTTCCAATGTGTTCCTTTTAGCTCCTCCATAAAACGACATAGTAATCCAACACCATAAAGAATGTCCGACCTTGTACAAGTCAAGTACCTTAAGCATCCCACCAAACTCTTGTAGAGAGTAGGATCCAACATCTTGCCTTCATCATGTTTTGATAACTTTACTCCAAGAACTACCGGTGTGCTGATTGGGTTGCAATCTTTCGTCTTGAATCTTCTCAGAACCTCCTTTGCATAGTATTCTCGTGTAACAAAAATCCCATCTTTAAGTTGCTTGACCTCCAGCCCAAGAAAGTAGGACATAAGTCCCATGTCCGTTATTTCGAACTCCTTGGCCATAGCATATTTGAAGTCTTTAATCATTTGTGGAGAATTTCTTGTAAAAATCAAATCATCCACATATAAAGTGACATATAAGATATTGTCATCTATTTTCTTCACATACAGAGCATGTTCATAAGGACACTGTATAAAGCCATCATCCTTGAAGTATGCATCAATTCTTGAATTCCAAGCTCTAGGTGCTTGCTTCAGCCCATAAAGAACTTTTCTCAACTTGAACAATTTTCTTTCTTGTCCTCTTTTAACATTTACACAATGGGTTGTTCAACATAAACTTCCTCCTCCAAGAAGCCATTCAGAAATGTCGACTTGACATCAAGTTGAAAAACTTGCAACTTGAATTGTGCGGCTAATGATATCATCAATCTAACGGTCTCCATCCGAGCAACGGGAGCAAATACCTCCTCGTAGTCAATGCCGGCTTGTTGCTTGTAACCTTTTGCAACAAGTCTTGCTTTGTACTTTTCTATGTCTCCTTGAGCATTCTTCTTGATTTTATAAACTCATTTCACGTCACTTGCTTTGTGCCAATTTGGTAGAGAAGTAAGCTCCCATGTTTTATTCTTTTCAATGGATTTGATCTCTTCATCCATTGCCTTTCTCCACTTCTCATTTTTCTTAGCATCTTCAAAAGAAATAACTTTTTCATTAGCAAAAAGACATATGAGATTAAGGGTACTTGTCACCACTGTTGTCAGACCCGGCCCGGCCCTGCCGGTTGAACCGGAAAAATCAAGAACCGGGGGGTTGGGTGGGCCAGGTATGACCCTAGAACCGGTGCTGTTGAGACCCGGTTGCCACGTCATTGACTCGGGCAGTTGTACCGGGACCCGGCCGGCCCGGCCGAGTAAACCGGGCCCGAGAGAAAATTTTTTTTCTTTGGGTTGATGGAAGTGAAAAAAAAATACTAAACAAAAACCTTGGGAGCACGAGGAGCCTCAAATTGTGGCGGCATGTGCGCACGTGAGAGAGCCTTTCACCAACAAGGCCTATTGGTTGGTAGAATGAAACCATATTTAAAGAGAGTGAAAGTTTTATCCGTAAGCAATGTGGGACTAAATACTGCCAAGTCTTTAAATATTTGAAACCAATACTTTTAAAAACAAGTCCATAATAAGGCCCAAAATGAGATGGGCTTTCAAAAAATTGTATTTGTATACTTAGTAACTATGATTATATTTTAATTTATTATAAAAACTATAGAAAATAGTAATGAAAAGAAAGATAAAAGAGAGAGCAAGACAAGAGAAATTAGAGGAAGATCTTCTCCTTTTGTTCTTCTTCTTGTTGTTATTATTCAACTCTAGGTACATGATATATATAGGGATTACAATGAAAACCGTAAAACCATTTGGCAAATGAAACGCAAAGAGTAATCCCTTTGGCAAATGAAACACCAAGGGTTAAGAGGAGTTAGAAATCCATAATGGACATTCACTTAAATATTTCATAACACTCCCCCTTGAATGTCCATTGTATAGGAATCTGCCTCATTAAAACCTTACTAGGAAAAAAACCCAGTGGGAAAAAATCCTAGAGAAGGAAAAAAAGAGTACATTTTCTGATATCGCTTCTGTGGCCGCTTCTCATTAAAACCTTGTCAGAAAACCCAGCGTGACAAAACCATGGCGAAGGAAAAAAGTACGGCGTATATGCGCCTCCCCTCAAGAGGACATTTATCAAGATCCCTAAGGCGGCGATCCCAATCTTGAGAACAAATTTCTCAAAAGTTGAAGGGTAATGCCTTAGTGAATAAATCATAGGGATTTTCACGGATTGTATTTTCACGAATATTAATATCACCATTTTCTCAAGATCATGTGAAAAATAACTTTGGTGATATATGTTTTGTTCATCGCCTTTGATGTATCCTCCTTTCAATTGAGCTTATATCAAGCCGCATTGTCTCATATAATCTTGTTGGTGTGTCCTTCTCGGGACAACAAGCAACAAGTTTCTTGAATATAGTGTGTCATTGATCTTAGCCAAACACATTCACGACTTGCTCGTGAATTGCAAGTATTTCTCGCATGATTTGAAGAAGTAGCGGCTATGGTTTGCTTAGCGAGAATGCCAAGATATGGCCAGCCCCCATGTGTAAATACATAACGGTTTGTGATCGGGCTTTGTGTAGATTAGGATAAATAACCCGCATCACATATCCAATTAATTGCCGCTTCTAGTTCATGTGTTAAAATAAACCCATATCAACTGCTCCTCAAGATAACGAGTATATGTTAAATACCATTCCAATGTCTCTGTGTTGGTGCGAGAACTATACCTTGATAATAAATTTATTGCAAAAGCTATATCCGTCGGTCAGCTTAGCCGTGATACATTAAGGCACCAATTGCACTAAGGTATGGGTATACCGACCAAGTAATTCTTAGTTATCTTCTCGAGGTCGAAAAGGGTCTTTATGGATGTCAAGGGATCGAACAACCATTGGGATTGTTAATGGATATGCTTTATCCATATTAAATCTTTGCAAAACCCTTTCTGTATATGTTGATTGGTGGATAAAAATACAACCCTCTAAGTGTTCGAACTGCAGGCTGAGACAAAATTTTGTTCTCCCGGGATCATTCATTTCAAATTCCTTTTTCAAATAATCAACGGTATTTGGAAGCTCTTCAGGAGTTCCAATTATATTTAAATTATCAACATATACCCCAATTATCACGAATCCTTCTTGGATTTCTTTTGTGAACACACATGGGCAAATAGGGTCATTCTTATACCCTTCCTTTAACAAATATTCATTGAAGCGATGATACCACATACTGATTGTTTCAAACCATACAAAGATCTTTGTAACTTAATTGAATACATGTCCCGAATTGGAATTGCATGCTCGTGCATCTTAAGTCCTTCCGGGACTCTCATATATATATCATTATCCAAATTAGCCATATAAGTATGCAGAATAACATCCATTAACCGTGCATTTCAGTAACTTTTCGTATGCTGCCTAAGGCTAATTAGATATGAAGCGTGATGGTATCCATTACAGGGGAATACGTTTCTTCATAATCAATAATAGGTCTTTGCGAAAACCCTTGTGCGGTAGGCCTTGCTTTATATCTAACAATTTCATTTTTCTCATTAAGTTTTCGCACAAATACCCATTTCAGTATCCAAGCGGTTTAACATCTTGGTGTTTTAGTGATGGGTCCAAAAGCGCTTTCGTTTCATAAGACAGCTTTAACTCTGCTGGATTGCATTTTTCCATTCCGCCAATCTTTTCTTTTCGACATTCTCGGAATAGATTTAGGCTCGTAATCCTTATCTTCTCTCAAAAGATCAAATTTGCCACATTATACGCAAAGATATTGTCAACCGTTGTTTCTTTTCTCGGCCCCATTTCTTTCCATTTGAGACATAATTTATGGAAATTTCCCGATTTTCCTCATCAATTTCAGGATCTTGAACTTCTTCTGGAAGTTTGCTATCATTTATTTCAATATCCGTTTTTCTCCCCATTTTCTTTTATGATCATTTGTTTCCCCTTTTCTTTCGAGGATTTTTATCTTTTGAACCCAATGGTCTTCCACGCTTCAGCGCATTTTAGATTCATTTGTTATAGAAGGTCCTTACCGGAATTCTAATAGGGGCATTTTCTCAAGGCGTACATGTGATTTTGTTATCCTTTTTGGATCGAGAATGCGTTAGTTGGGACCGCAACTGTAAATGAATTATTCGTTGAACTTCCAGTTCCACATTGTTTTGTCTTGCGAGGATCAAGATGATTTAAACCCAGAGCATTCCATGTAATTTTTTTTCCAACATTTTCATTTTTCCATTTTCTCCCCCTAATGTTGGAAAAATTGTTTCATCAAAATGACAGTCGGCAAATAGAGCCGTGAAAACATCCCCTATCAATGGCTCAAGATATTTAATAATAGAGGGGGATTCATATCCAACATATATCCCCAATCTTCTTTGAGGACCCATTTTAGTCCTTTGTGGGGGAGTAATCTGGACATATACTCCACACCCAAAAATTCTCAAATGATATATATTTGGTTCTTGCCCAGAAACCAATTGAAGGGGGGAGAATTTTTGAGAACTTGTTGGCCTTATGCGCACAAGTGATACGGCATGTAAAATTGCATGTCCCCAAGCATAGACCGGAAGCTTTGTTTTCATTAACATAGGTCTAGCAATTAATTGGAGCCGCTTTATAAATGATTCTACCAAGCCATTTTGAGTATGAACATGAGCAACAGGATGTTCAACTTTTATTCCAATGGACATGCAGTAATCATCAAAAGCTTGGGATGTAAATTCACCAGCATTATCAAGCCGTATTGTCTTAATGGCATGGTCAGGAAAATGTGCTCGTAATCGAATAATTTGAGCCAACAACCTCGAAAACGCCAGGTTTCAAGTTGACAATAAGCAAACATGAGACCATCTCGTTGATGCGTCAATTAATACCATAAAATACTTAAATGACCCACATTGTGGATGAATTGGTCCACATATATCACCATGAATTCTCTCTAAAAACATAGGAGATTCAGTCCCAATTTTATTTGGTGATGGACGGATAATCAATTTGCCTTGAGAGCATGATGAACATGAAAATTCATTTGATTGAAGAATCTTCAGGTTCTTCAACGGATGTCCATATGAGTTTTCAATTATTTTGCGCATCATAATTGATCCGGGGATGTCCCTAATCATCATGCCATAGGATAAATTCATTTGAGTCAGTAAACTTTTGGTTTATGATAGCATTTGCCTCAATTGTTCGAATATATGTATAATAAATTCCAGATGAGAATGCTGGCAATTTCTCCAATACTTGCTTATTACCCGAAGTAACAACAGTAATATATAAATATTCTTTGTTTCCCATATTTGACGTCTCTATATGATATCCATTGAGACGTACATCTTTAAAACTCAATAAATTTCGTTGGGACTTTGGAGAATATAATGCATCAGTTATAATAAATTTTGTTTCTCCAGGAAACAATATATTTGCTCTTCCGGAGCCTTCAATCAAATTTATACTGCCCGATATTGTATTGACACTGGTTTTACCCATTATTAAATGGGAAAAATATTTCTTGCTTTTAAATAATGAGTGCGTTGTCGCACTATCAACAAGGCATACATCCTCACTTTGATGTTCAATCCAACCATGGATTTAGCGATATCCATATATTCTGCAAAATAAATATAAAGCACACATGAAATTCACTTGATAAAAGAAGCTTCTGGTTTTTTAATTGATGCCCTCACGAATTTTCAATGATTCTTTTTCTTTTATTGGTGCTTGATAAAGATTGACAAGGTGCTTCGATGTACGACAGGTACACGATCACCGATTAATAAGCCTTCTTTACTCCATATCAATAACCACTCTATCTAATATCTTTAAAATTGAGTAAGTTTCAGATTTGTGATGCTACCGGAAAACAACGCATCACTAATAATGAATTTAATTCCTTCAGGGAACATGATATATGCTCTTCCAGAGTTGTCTATTAAATTTGTGGTACCAAACATGATGTTGACATTAGCCTCAACATGACATAGAGTAGAAAAATAGATTTCATTTCTCAAAATGGTGTGTGTTGTTGCATTGTCTGCTAGACATAGATCACCACCATTGAGTTCAGTGAATGCCATAGAGGTTAGTAGACCAAGATGTCAACAAGATGTTTGGTCGTACGACAGGTACGTGACCAATTGTCTTTCATGCCACATATATAACAAGCACCCTCTTTCAAATTATGAAATCAATCTTTTGTGTTTAAGGCTTCAAGCCTTATTTATTTGCACAAGACTTCAGGTCTTGTATTGATCATGAAGCCAAATTATGAAATAAATACTTTGGATTTAAGGCTTCAGGCCTTATTGATGTACACAGGACTTCAAGTCTTGCTTACCCTTTAGCTTCATGTTGTAATTTTTTTTTATGAAAATTGTAAAAGATAATAGAGATTTTCTCTTATATATATAAGAATGCAAATTCAAAAAAAAAAGTTATGAATATAATTCTACCATGTAGAGGTTACTAGAAAAGGATCCTTCGACAAGACTATGACCCTGAGGCCGGTAGTGAATCCGGTTCACACACGAAGAACAAAGAAGGAATTGTTGCTTGTAGAGAACAAATCGTGCTGATAACGTATTATAAAAACTATAGAAAATAGTAATGAACAGAAAGATAAAAGAGAGAGCAAGACAAGAGAAAGTAGAGGAAGATCTTCTCCTTTTGTTCTTCTTCTTGTTGTTATTATTCAACTCTAGGTACATGATATATATAGGGATTACAATGAAAACCGTAAAACCATTTGGCAAATGAAACGCCAAGAGTCATCCCTTTGGCAAATGAAACACCAAGGGTTAAGAGGAGGTAGAAATCCATAATGGACATTCACTTAAATATTTCATAACATAATTGTGTATTTTAATACTTTTGATTAATTTGTTTTGTTTAGTATGTGTTTGCTTTGAGCATGGACTAAATATAAATATCAAATTTAGTTAATCAATCATATTTTTTATTATTATAATTTTGTTTTATATCGTATTTCATTATTATTAATTATTATTAATTATTGTTAATTATTTTTTAATATTTTATTATTGACCCCGATTGAACCCCGGTTGAACCCTTGACCCCTGACCCTTGGGCTTGGCCTGGTCACTTCCCCGAGCCGGATCTGACAACCTTGCTTGTCACCTCATATAAGTCTTGGATACTCCTAGTCCTTTGTGTTGTTGAACTATCTTCTTCTGATATTGATGATAATGATGACGATGATGTTGGAGAAGATAGTGGTGTAGAGTCTCCATCATGCACATTGAGTTGCTCTTCTTCTTGCATCACCACCATATTGGTGCTCCAATCCCAAACACCATCTTCTTGAAACTCCACATCTCAGCTTATAATAATTCTCTTATCCTTTTATTCATAAAGTTTATAGGCCTTGGATCTTGCATCATAGCCAATAAAAATGCATGGAATGCTCTTGTCTTCCAACTTTTGGTTCTTCTTTGATCCGGTACATGTGCATATGCTACACAACCAAAAACTTTCAAGTGAGAAACATCTTGAAATTACTCCATGCTTCTTGAGGTGTAAGCCCTTCCAAATTCTTTGTGGGACATCTATTGAGCAAATAGACCGCACAATTGACAACCTCCACCCAAAATTTCTTTGGCATTTGTTTTCTTTTCATCATGCTTTGAACCATGTCAAGTATGGTACGGTTTTTCCTCTCCGCGACGCCGTTTTGTGGAGGGAATAAGGTGCCGTCAATGGCCTCCATATGCCATGAAATTTGCAATACTCCTCAAACTCCTTTGATGTGAATTCTCCTCCATGATCGGATTGCAGCGCCTTGATTTTATAGCCCTTTGGTTCTCCGCCAAAGCCTTGAACTCCTGCAATTTTTGAAAGGCCTCCAACTTCTCTTTTAAAAAGTACACCCAAGTTTTCTGCTAAAATCATCAATAAATGTTAGAAAATGACGATGACCCCCAAATGAGGTCAGAGTGATTGACCCGCATATGTCGGTGTTGATTAGTTGAAGAGCCTTTTTTGCTTTATTAAAAGACTCCTTTGGAAATTCTTGAGTCCTTTCCAAGAACACATTCTTTACATATCTCAATTGGTACATCGATGTTGGGTAGTCCCTTCACCATCTTTTTGATAGATAGAAGCTTGAGAGCACCAAAATTTACATGCCCAAACCTTGCATGCCAAAGCCAAGAGCCATTTTTATGCAAGCACTTAAACATCTAGTACCCACATGGTTGATATTTAGTACAAACATGCGATTCTTCCCTATAGGAACTTGTGCAATCAACTTGTTTTTCTTCCTTAGATATAGGCTTTCATCTTTCATTAATTTGCATGTCAAATCCTTTCCCCAAAAGTTGCCCACGACTCAGAATGTTTGTCTTCATGTCAGGCACATAATAGACATTAAAAATAAGTTGTTGACTTTCATTTTTGAGTTGGATGAGAATCTTACCAATACCCTTCACCGTCACTTTGGAATCATCTCCAAAAGTTACATCACCATCCACCGATTCATCAAGCTCCATGAAGAGGTCTTTATCACCACACATATGGTTGCTTGCTCCAGAGTCTAAGTACCACATGTTTTTTATTTGTAGGTTGTTCATTTTTCTTGCTAACAAAAGTACATCATCTCCTTCATCTTCCTTCTTTACATAAATGGCTCTCCCTTGTTTGATTAGTTTGAAAACACTCTGAAGAGTAATGGCAATATTTGTTGCAGTTATAACATTGAATATTACTTGTGTCATACTTTTGGCCTTGTGAAATCCGCTCTGATCTCACCATGTTTATGTCAATTTTGATGGCAAACCTTGTTTGAGTCAAATACATGAGGTATATGTCCATAAGTAGTGTAAAATGTTGGCTAGACATGTTATAGGTTGAATTTGGGGCTATTTGCAATATTCTAAAACCCCGGGGGGTTTTATGCAATCCTTTGAATATAAGCCCCAAATCCAATCCGACCCAATAGATGAGAGTTTTGTTTTTCTTTATGAAAGCTAGGGTTTGAGAGAGGAGAAAGAGGAAAGTTTGATCCCATCTAATAGTGTGAGATTTATGAGGGGATTTGGAGCCACTCCTCTATTTGTTGGCTCCTATCTTGTATTCTAGCTTCTTCTTCATAGTGGATTTCTTGCTCGCCGCCACCCGTGGTTTTTCCCGAAAGGGTTTTTCATGTAAATTTGGTGTCTTCTTGTTTAGTTATGCTTCTTGTGGCTACTATTGCTTCCACATATTATCTCTACAAGTGGTATCAAAGAGCTCAAGTTTCCTAGTCACAAGGTATTAATTAGTTGATTTTGTGCATATCCAAGATGAGTAATGTTAATATATCAAAGTTTGATGGCACTAGTGATTTCAACATATGGCGCATCAAGATGAAGGATGTTCTTGTTGACAAAGGCCTCAAGTCAATTCTTGATAAGAAGGAAGACCCTGAACAATATGATGAGAAGACTAAGGAGATTGATGAAAAGGCACCTGCTGTTAAGCAATTGGCATTGTCAGATAATGTTTTGCAGCAAGTTAGCATGCAGTAGATTTATGGAAGAAGCTTCAGTCTCTCTATTTGGATAAGTCTCTCACTAGTCGCCTCTATTTGATGATGCGGTTGTGCCACATGAGGATAGCTAGCAGAAGGAACTCCTATCAAGGAATATATTAATGGGTTCAATTGTGCATTGCATGAATATGAGAACACCGGCAAAAAGATTGATAGTGAACTCCTTACTATGATTTTCTTGTGCTCACTCCCCTATTCTTATGAAGGAATTTGTGATCAGATTCTCTATGGCAAGAAAACATTTAGCATTGGTGTCCACTCTCCTATCGAAGGATTTCCTTCGAAAAGCAAGACTTGAGAATTATAAAGAAGGTGAAGGCTTGTTTGTTTCACATGGTAGATCGGTGGAGCGGAGTTATGGTGGTGATGCTGCTACTGGAGGTCAGAAATCAAAGGGTCGTTCGAAGTCTCGCTCCGGAAAGAAAGGTGAGGTTCGTTGCAATTATTGCAAGGAGATAGGCCACATTAAATGGTATTGTCCTAAGTTGAAGAAAAAAAAGGACAAGCAAGGTGATGATTATGAGACTTCTTCATCAGCAAGTGTGGCAATTTCAGAAGATGAGCCAGTTGAATTGCTTGTTGTTACCTTGAAATTTTAGATTACCTCGAGATTTGTATTCTCGGGCAATATTGAAATTCGAGATCGCCTCTAGATATGTGTTCTCGGACCATCTTGGGATTTGTATCCTTGGGATATGTGTCCTCAGCTTGCCTCAGGATTCGACCGGATATATATTTTATTTTAAATAAATATATTTCAATATATATATGTCATCATAATTTATATGAAATATTTCATATTGGGCATTGAGACATTTTGCATTTTCAAGGCACATATACATATTTTTTATATTCTTTGTATATATACCTCTTCCTTCAATATGAGCTGTAGTCATCACCTTCCATATAGCACAGTTTGCCAGATCTTCTGCACCATTCTTTGCTTAATATTATGTCTTTCCAAGAGTTGTGTCTTGCATCAGTCAAAAAAAAAAGAGTTGTGTCTTGCCAACCATTGTGTTACACCTCAATCAGATATTTCTTTCTCGAAGCCAACGCCAATTGAGATCTTCAATCTTCACGCAGAATCGCTACTGTCGTGGCACGCTCTAGCTTCATGTTGCCTGGTCAACTTCTTTGTCACATCACAGCTTGAGCTTGAGCTTGAGCTTGTGTCAAATATTGCAATAAAATCAAAGTGCATTTGCACTAACAAAAACCACATGAATCACACCCCATGCTATGACTATCCTTCACTACATTTGTACATGATCTATTATATCTTCTAACTTGAACTCATTAAAAGTTTTTTTTTAACAATAAATATCTCTATTAGTTGAAATATATTTTAATTATTATGTTATCAAAATAAAATCTTTGGCAAATATCTCTTATTATTATCATTTTTTAAAATAAGTATAAGTTGTAGAATATTCCTCAGTGGAAGACTGGAAACCCAACTCCTTTATCCTATTTTTTTTCTTGCCCTATTTGTGATTCTAGACAGTTGAAGAAATAAATGGGAACTTGATGGAACCCAAAGGAGTCCTCACAACCTTAAAATTTTTCAGAAACTTTCTTTATAAGCAAGTCTACTTCAACAAGGAAATTGGACCGAAGCTGTGGCACTGGCACCACACATGCATGTCCCTCTCTTGTTTGTTTTCCTTTGAGTGATGGATGGGATTTGCTTTTTTTTTATTTTTATTTTTTTTTGTGCTGTAAGGCCTGTTTGGATTAGCTTCCAAAAAAAGTGCTTAACTTATAAAAAAACACTTTTTTCAAAACTGTTTTTTTGAGGAAGACCACATTTACTAGCTTAGAAAAAAAAATGTCATTTGAGTTTTTGGAAATTGCTTTTTAAAAGTTTTAATCTAAACAGATTTTTTTTATAGCCCAGAAGCGCTTAACTTATAAAAAATCGCTTCTGGACTCAACAAAAGCTAATCCAAACCGGCCCATAGTCTTTGTTCCTGTTTTCTCTAATTGGACTTGTCATTGTGACCTTTGTTCCTTTCACAGTACGTACAAGAAAATGTGACAGCTTTATTGTGAGGTGTAAAATTTTTTTCTCCTTATGATTTTTTTTTGAAAAAAATAAATAAATAATGTTTATTTATTTAAAATATAGTTCATAAAAGTTATAAGATATAAGATTCTTTGTGGATCGAGGAGGGCAGGGTAACCCCTAACCTCATACTTTCCCTCTAAGTCTGAGTGTCATCAAAATCTGCCTCAGACAGTTTGTTAGGTAGCTCTTCTTGCGTGAACGCTAGACTCCGCTTTTCCATCACGAGTAGCTTTGGCTTCTTAGAAGCTTGAGCTGCATCAAATCATGAAAGTGTTAAAAAGTAGATAGCGCGAATAATTTTTATGTAAACCCGTTGTTTGTCATGAAAACATCGTCTGTTACGCTTCAACCACAGGTTGCAAGTGATGCTCATAATGAGGATCAAGGCTCTATCAGCAATTGGGTAGATATTGGGTTGCTCCCCTAAAGATCGATCTTGCATCGTACGGGATATGGTACTTAGTTGGAATAGTTGTCTTAATTAATGATGCCATTCTCTTGTAGCATAAGTGCATCGTATGAGGAGGTGCTCCACTGTCTTTTCTGCCTCGCCACACAGATTGCATGTGGTGTGTATCTTATTCCATCCCTGTTTTCGTAGATTGTCTAGGGTGAGGATCTTGTTGTCCAATGCAAGCCATGTAAATAGTTTGATCTTGGTTGGACACTGTTGTTTCCAGAAGCCCGTTGGAGGTGTTGGCCTGGTCCCGCCTCCATCAGAAACTAGTATAAAGATTTGACTGAGAACAAGCCTTGACCTTATGATTTTGACTTGGTCAAAAATTAATAAAATAAAATAAAACATGATTTATGAAATCAAACAGAATAAGATGAAGTCTTATAAATTTAAAATATAATTCTTAAAAGAATTTAAATATGTCATGTGATATATATAAATAGAGGGCCAGTATTCTAGGGACGTCCCTAGATTTCAAATCTAGGGACGTCCTAGATTAGCCTTTGGATTTTGATCCAACGGCTGCTGTGAACTCATCCATTCATCTGTGTTAGAGAGAGAGTTCCATTGAACCGATGCTAAGAAACCCTAGATTGAATCGATCCTCCTCCCATCTCTCCGCTCAAATCCCTTCTCCTCCTCGCTCCTAGCCCTCCGTCCCTGATCCTGCCTTCATCCTCCGCCTCCCCCCGCCGCCACCTCTCAAGCTCCGACCTCCATCAACCCTGTCTACAAGCCCCCCTCCGTTCGTCCACCTCGAACTCCTCACAACGGGTATGGAAATCGCTATCCGTTCCCGATTCATTCTGTCCTTTATGTTGTGTTGCGATTTCTGTGGGTACAGATGTATGAAAAGCATCAAACATAGAAATAAATTTGTGCACTAGTTTTTTTTACTTTTTTTTCTTTGAGTTCTTTGGTTCTCTTTGAATTTTAAATGTTAAAGCTTGTTTTTTTAGGGTAAACAAATATAAAAAAATTGTTAAAAATTCTACAGTGTCTTCCTTTATTTCCTTTGAAATCTCATTCTCTGTCGACCAACCAAATACACACAAAAAAAAGTAGCTTTTTATTGAAAATACTACCAAACAGAATCTCATTTTATTGTTTTTATTCTCTCAAATTTTTTATGCGTATGAAGATCAAACAGAGATTTGAGAGAATTTTCAACTTTGTAATTTAACTTTTTTCTTTGAGTTCTTTGGTTCTTTTTGAATTTTAAATGTTAAAGCTTTTTTTTTAGGGAAACAAATGAAGTATTTTTTGTTTTTTTGTTTTTGGGTTGGCCTTTTTGAATGTGTGCAGTGAGCTTGTTTTATTTTATTTGTTTTTGTGATATTTTGATGTTTAAGATTAGGTATTCTTTTGTTGAATGAATGAAAGATGGACTTTTTAGGTTTTATATAAAGTGTTTTGACATTGGTTTAATCTATTCAGTATGTTGACAATGAAGGAAAAGACCCCGCTGATTCTAGCATGCTCAAGTCCTTATCTTTTTCACGTTGCTGAAGCTTTGACTAAATTGGGTGCCAAATTGCCAATGTCAATGCTCACCGCCCTGGTAATCTATCTTTTAACTCTTGCCATGTTCATCTTCAATTAGAAGCTCAGTAACTTTGATATACAGGATATATGCAGATTGTTATATAATGCATACAATATTTCAGGGATAGTGAATTTAGTGGAATATTTAGATGAAGTTAATTTTGTACTTATATGATGGGTTTGGTTGTAAAGTCTTATCTTGCTTATATCTTACAGGGAGACATGGAGGGACTTCATCACATCATGCTGCAGGATTAGGCATCAGAAAAACTTACTTTTTATAACAATGTATAATTTCTGTTCAATTTTTATGATATTCTTCTAATTGACAAGGAAAAACAAATGTATTTGTACATCTATCAATGACCATATTGAACATGCATACAAGAATAGACTTTGTTTTCTTGTCAAGTCTTGGCAGATGATAAAGAAATGCAGAAATTTCAAAATTTAAGTGTTAAAGTATTGGTTTTTGGCAAGCAAGAAAAAACTTATGTGGATATTAAAAATTTGATTGGCCATGGTACATGTACCCCACTTGATGATGTCGTGAGTGACTCAAGTATTGAACCTGTGGATACATCTAGGAGACCTGGAGACCACATACAGATAAGAAGTTGAAAGGATTTCAGAATCAAAAGTTTCCTCTTCATACCACACAAACAAGAAATACAGCTTGCAACAACCTGTGAATGTCTGATATATGGATATAAATTTAAGAAGAAAAACAAAGAAGGCGAACAAAATTGATAACATTTTAATTAGATCAGTAGGAATAAGTTTGTTTTGGTCTTCATTGAAGAGTAGAACAATGATCACAGAAGACTGATGTACATGTAAGGTTAAACATTCAGCAATGATGGCAATTCTTTAACAGACAAGCAATTCATCTGAAAAGAATATAGCTAGTTAGAGAGAGGGTTATTGTCCATGTTATAAGTCATCCTCACCCATGTCCATCCTACTTTTGGCTTGTGAAGCAAGACGGGCATCTCTTTCCCATTCAAATTCTCGATAATCAGTTCTTTACAAAAAGGAGACTTTGTCCAAGTATTGGTTCAAGCTCTTCTTGTATGCGTCGAGCTCCTCTTTGAGCCCTTTCTCTTCTTGTATGCGTCGACCTACAAGGAATAAAAGGGACCATATTGCACATGTATACAAGGAACAAGAAATCTGGAATTTTATGTATAATCTGACTGAGTAATCCAAAATCTCAGCAAATAATGGAGCTTGATACAATACTTTTCCTTTTATACTTGTAATAGAAGAAAAGGTTCAGTATCCACCACTATATTCTACTCCCAAAAATTTGGTAAAATTATAGCCTTGTCTTCTTTAATTTCTCCCAAAGCATAAACCTGGTGCTCACTACAAAAACAAAAACAATTAATCTGACAATGAATATCTGTACATTATTTCTGCTGAAAACTTGATTGTTGGTAATTGGTAATCAATTTGTAAATGTCAAATGGAGACTCAATAAGAATTGAACAAGCATGCTAAAATACTCTCTCAATGAATATCCAGACATAATTTTGAATGAGGGTAATTGGATACCAAATAGAGATTCAATTAGATTTGAACTAGCAAATTGTATCACTCCCTCAGTGAATAATATCATACATTGTTTCTGCTGAAACCTTGATTTTGGGTTATTGCCTTTCAATTGTTCTACATGCCGAATGCAGGAAGTAAATCAGGTGATGTTGCCCATGACTGGGATGGCAATTAACTGACATTTTTGGATATTGACATCCATCCATGTTTTTATTTCTCATATATAGCTTCACAAATCATATAGGCAACTAATCATGATAGGATGGCAATCAACTGACATTTCAACCATCAGAAAATAAAAAATTTTGATTAATATTACGGATCCTCTGGACATTTAAATCAAATTTATATTCTACTGAAAAAAAACAAAAAATTACTTCTCAATTAATAAATACTCTCAAATTTTAGAGACAACAATAAAAAAATTACATGAGAGATAATATTGCCATCACAGTCATAGAAAAGAAGTGCAAAAATCCTCCGTAAAGGAATAGCAAATCCAATGAACAACAATAACAATAAGAAACCAAGCAGATGAATAAAGAAAAATACTAAAAAAGTATAACTGATTCACAATGTATGCTTTCATGGATTTACAGGCACCATAACGTCAAAATAGATCAGTCATAATAGCATAACAACAAAACTCATAAGACATCAAATTCTAAATAAAATTTAAGCGTCACAAACAAAATTCAAATATGAACTTTTTGAGATCCCAGAGAATTGAATCGAATCCATAAACTACTGCAAGGAATATAATTACATCTCATTGAATACCAAAACAAAGCATGTCAAAGTCTCAACTTTTATCCAGAATTGATAAAGAGAGGCACAATTATTTGCAAAAGAACCCTAAATCCAATGGAAAACAACATCAATAAGAAAACAAGATTTAAGAAACTAGAAAAGAAAGACTAGAAGGATTCTCGAGGACTTACGAGGATGACTCGGTGGGCTGGGACGACGGAGGTTGTGGAGGGTAGCTGGGAGAGCGGCGAGGACGCGAGGACGAAGGAGGTTGTGGAGGGTGGCTGGGAGAGAGGCGAGGATGCCGGGTCTTGTCCATGTTGTGGAGGGTGGCTGGGAGAGCGGCCACAATAAGAGACAAGGGGCGCGGGGGTAAACGAGCTTAGAGTCCCCCTCACGATGCGAGACAAGGGGGCGCACGGTAAAAGAGCGTAGAGTCCCCTTCACGATGCGAGACAAGGCGTAGAGTCCCCATCTTCTTTTTGAGGATTTCATATTAGCGATTGGATTTGATCCAACGGCTATCCTCAGTGACGTCCCTAGATTTCAATTCTAGGGACGTCGTTAGAATACATATTGCCATATAAATATATTAGGATTATGGCTTAAGAATAAAGAAAATTTTCTCCTCCTTAAAAGAATTTTTTGAGACAATTAGATCTTTGTTCAAACTTGTGGCACTGCTCTCAATATATTCGACTGCTCTTCACCAACGTCAACTCCTTGTTCTCCATTTTGCAGTATGTTCTAATTTTTTAAGGTAAATTCTATAACAAAGCAACATTCCAAAACCACCCAGTCTGTATGAGAGTGGCGACTAGGATAGAATGGGATTGGATTTTATCTCCATCCTTAAGTTTGCTGACTGGGATGTGAAGGGATCGGGACGAGCGCCTTGGAGGGATGAGCGGTGTCCTGATTTGGAGTCTTGGAGAGACAGTTATATGGATGAGATTTTATATTATTTAAATTTATTAAATAATATAAGAAAAATAATATAATTTTATATTCTATATTCAATATTGGTTATTATATTAATTTAAAATTTTAATTTATTAAATTGGAATATTTATAATAATTTTAAATTTTAAAATAATGATTATATATATTATTTTATAATTAAAAAATAATATTCATAATATATAATAATTATTTATTAATGATAAAAATAAAATTATATTATTTTAGAGCTAAAATTATTATTATTTATTATATAATAATAATTATTAATTTTTTAATTATAAATAATTAATATCTTTTATTTTTTTAAAATATCTTAATTTAAATTTTTAAAAAAAATTATAACTATATTTAAATTTATTTTATCTAATTTTATTCTTCCAAATAAACTATAAAACATTGTATATCCTTCTTCCCTATCCCAATAATAAAAAGGTAACGATTTAGTCTTATTATTCTGATTTGTCATTTTGGTCATACAATATAATTTGATCTTTTGGCCCCTCATATTTCTGATTGAAAATGTAAGTCACTCATGGCCTTTTACCTTTATTTATGTTTTATTTTGGTCGTCAGAAACTTGGGGGGAGGGATTTAAAAGTACAGGCAGTAAATTAAAGAGACCAAAAAGACACATTTTATATTAGAGGAACCCAAAGGGACAAATCGTAATAATAGAGGGACTAAATTAAATATTTTACCTAAAAAAAACTTTCATGGACCAGCTTCACCTGTTATTGGATGACTCTCCGATCCATTTCTTGACTATTTAAAGTTTGTCTCATCATTACTTTCGTGAATTTTTGGATATCGTGGCCACTGTTTCCACAGTGTTGACAACTTCCCAGACGCTCCATGTCCAACTCCCAAACAAGATAGCTCCTGTATTGGCTTGCGTCACACTAGCGAACAGTGAACTCCAAGTCTGTCCATTTCACACTCTCCGTATAAACAAACACACACATCCATCCCTAGCTACACATCAATCTCCACACTCGATCGAAAGCACTCCAACCACCATGACCAAACATACAACCATCAATGACTTCAATACTACTCCTGCTCCTCCTCCTCCTGCTCATCTTGTTATAGTTCCACTGCTAGCGCAGGGCCACACGATCCCCATGATCGACATGGCTCGGCTGCTGGCCGAGCGTGGAGTGCGGGTGACCTTCATCACCACGGCAGTGAACGCGTCTCGCATCACACCGATCATAGACCGAGTGCACGAGTCTCACCTACCTATAAACTTCATCGAGCTCCCGTTCCCCGCCGCCGAAGCCGGGCTCCCCGAAGGCTGCGAGAACTTCGACCTCCTCCCGTCCAAAGAACTCTTCAAGAACTTCTGGGACGCTCTCTTTCTCCTCCGCCACCCGCTCGAGCAACACCTCAAAGACCTCGACCCCCGCCCGACATGCATGATCAACGACATGTGCAACCCTTGGGCCGCCGACGTTGCAAAAGCACTCAACATTCGCCGGCTTGTCTTCCACGGTCCTTCATGCATCTACCTCTTCTGCACCTATGCCTTGCAAAAGCACAACATCTACGAGAAAGTCACGGACGATGCTGAGGAAGTCGTCGTGCCGGACTTGCCGACCACTTTCCATGTCTCAAAAATGCATGCGCCCGGGTGTTTCAACACGACGAACTTCAAGCAGCTACGTGATGAGGCACTGCATGCGGAGGAGACAGCGGATGGAGTGGTTATGAACACTTTCGATGATTTAGAGCCCATGTTTGTGGAAGCGTACAAGAAGATGGTCGGAAAGGATGTTTGGACAGTCGGGCCGTTGTGTTTGTATGACAAGGATTTTTGTAGCAGGATTGTGAGAGGGAACAAGCTGGCTGCAGTTGACCAGGACCGGATGTTGAACTGGCTGGACTCAATGGAGGAGAGGTCTGTGCTTTATATTTGTTTTGGTACTTTGGAGAAGATGAAAGTGGGACAAATCTTTGAGATTGGAGCAGGGCTGGAGGCTTCTGGGGTGCCTTTTATTTGGGTTATTAAGGGTGTGGAGAAGTCCTTGGAGGTTGTTAAGTGGTTGGAGGGGTTCGAGGAGAGGATGGGTTTGAGAAGTCTTGTGATCAAGGGGTGGGCACCTCAAGCAGTGATACTGTCGCACAGGGCGGTTGGTGGTTTTATAAGTCATTGTGGATGGAACTCGACGCTGGAGGCTGTGTCGGCTGGAGTGCCCATGATCACATGGCCGTACTTTGCGGACCAGTTCTTGAATGAGAGGTTGGTAGTGGAGTACTTGAGGATTGGGATAGACATTGGAGTGAAGAAGCCTGGGTTTTATTGGGGTGAGGATGTGATTCCGGTCATGAGGGATGATGTGGAGAGAGCGGTGAGGAGTTTGATGGGGGATGGAGAGGAGGCTGAGGAGAGAAGAGTGAGGGCTAGAGAGTTGAAGGAGAAGGCAATGAAAGCTATGGAAGAAGGTGGTTCTTCTTATGAGAATATAACGAGGTTGGTTGATTACATGCATCAAGCAGCGGCCACCCTGTAAGGATGTGCAGGAAGGGAACTGAGTTCTGAATTGTTTTTCTAGTGATTTATGTATTGTTTGTTTCATCTCTAATTGTGGTTGGTGTATTGAATTTAGCTCTGAAACTGTATTGAATTTAGCTCTGCCATATAATACCCTGTACTTTGATTTCCATATCCGCCATAATGTAGTAGCTATTAATTCATTGGACTGCCTATGTCTTGTATCCCTTAGCCAGTCCCCCCCCCGCCCCCCCTCTGGTGCTTCCCTAGCTCTTCAATTCCACCTCATTTTGTCCATCTATACTAAAAGTGATGTGGTCAGTAGTCTCATAGTATAGATTACAAGAGGAGCACTGCTCCTTAGGTCCCATGCATATTGAAATTATGGAGCAGTTCTTTTGTTAGAAGTCTATTATGGAATAGTTTCCATAAAAAAAATCTTGATGTTGGGTGCCACTTGGAGCTTCTATATTGCCCTCCATCCCCTCCAAATTGTCACTTCTTTGTGTCCTTTGTAGTTGTTGTAAAATTGTAAATCACAGTTGACAAGGATTTCCCTTCTTTTTTTTCTTCTATCAAGTCATTCTTGATATATAAACCATATAAAACAAAGTGTTGAGACTTTCATGGAGTGCATGAAAAATTAAATAATAAAATAAAAGAAATTTTTTTTAAAAAACCCATATGGTTTCACTGATTTGCAAAACATGTGGTTTCTTCGATTTACAAAAAAAAAAAAAACCATCAACGGAGTTAACCCCTGCTGATGTGGTAAGGGCATTTTCGTCAAATCACATAAATTATAATTGATTAAGCCTTAACATTATTTTTAACCCTAATCATAATTTAATTAACTAATTAATCAAAATTAAACCCTAATTAACTCAATCCTAATCTATCCCCTCTTTCTCTCTCCCACTACAGCTTTCCACAAGTGCTATCGGCGTGTGACCCTCAGTCCTCTTCATCTTCTTCCTCTCCTCCTCCTCATGCGTAGCCGCGCCCACAGCCTCCTCTTCCTCCTCCCCGCCGCCCGCCTCGCTGGCTGCCCGTGGTCCCACACATGGCATTACAGCGATTGAGTTCCCTCGCGGCTCAAGTTCCATCGGCTTCTTGCATAGAAGAACACAACTCTGGCAAAAAACCCAGAGCTAGTCCTTTATCTAGTTGAAGAACTTGAACTTTCTGGTTTTCAGTCTTAATAATATTGTTTCAATTCGTCCCTTGAATTAAGGAAGCGCCTGCTGTGGGATCGAAAATACCCTCCTGGCATCGTGTCTGTGAAAGAAGACACCAGGCGGTACATCGAAGCACAAATATCATTTTTATTTTGTTTTGTAGGTTCTTCAATTCCTAATAGAGGCAAGCCTCTATTATTAATTACCCCAGACGAAGTCTTGGGAACCTCCGATTAAGGGCATAAGTACAAGTAGAGACAAATGAAATCAACATAATTTGACAATTCGTTTATTTGCGAAATTATCATCATATGAATTATTTTTATTTATATATATGGTGCCGCCTTATATGCCTCGCCGCCGCCTTCGAATTTGTGCTGCTATATCATCGCTGTGAGATACATGCTTCGTTGCCGCCGTGATTGCCTTAAAATTTGCATTTTAGCTTTGAGATTTGTGTCTTCATAATCCGCCTCAAGATGCATATTCCATTATTGCATCGAAATGTGTATGAATTTGGGATTTGTATTTCATCAGCTCCTTTACAGTGAGTGTTTCGCTATTGCCCCGACATGTGTGTCGTTGAGAGATTTATACTTCGTCAACCGCTTCAAGATATAGGTGTTTCATAGTCACCCCAAGATTTGGTCATTTCGGGATATATATATATATTTTAGCTGCCTCGAGATATGTACTCCGTCACCGCCTCGAGATGCGTACTATTCCAAAATCTCCATTTTTTATTTTCTTCTTCTTATTATTATTATATATATATATATTTTGTAAGCAATGACACTTTAATCAACATCAAGAGCCACATGTCACCATAGACACTAATATGTCACATCACATAAGTTTCAATAAGTCTATTTTCATACTTCTCATAACTCATGAATGGTGTGAGAATGAACCACTCTCATGGATTCAAAAGCTTAATAAGCCATTTTTTTTTTTTTTTATTTACCAACCGGTCACTAGCTTTCAAACATCACCATTTTTCAAACATGAGAAAATAATATCCATTAAAAATTGACTAAATGTCCCATCATTTTGACAATTTTACACACCATGGCCATTTAATAAAAAGTTGACATTGGAAAGTGAATTATAATATATTTGTTTGACAACCAATTCATTATATTAGCCACATCTTCATGAGCCATCTATCATATTTTACCAGCTTCAAAATCTTCCACAAATGAACATAATCATATGCATTATTTAATTTCCCATCATCATGATAACCATTTACTGTTCTGATATTATTAATCACTCCTTTGCTCATTACTGTCCAATTCTCTTGCTCTATAATCCATGCCATGAGAATGAGAAATAAATTTCGTTTCATTCACCTTTTTTGTTTGGAAATAATATATTCCAATATCATATATTATATTATTATATGCTTAGAGTCACCCATATATATTATTTTGAGATATTGGAATTGGTAAACAATGGTTGCCAAAGCCTGGGCACAGTTCATATTAATGTTGATTTTTGAAGCTTCTGGACATGCAACCAACCATATCCATATATAATCCATAGTGCAAGGAACTTCATATGGCTTTCCAAACAGTGGGCAATATGGCTTGGCAAGTATCAATTAAAACTACTTTTTTTTTTAAGTCTTATAATGGCTTCACAACAACTGATCTGGAACAATTGACCTGAACTTGTTTGACTTATCCATCAAGACCAATATCCATAATACAATCCTAATCATAATACTAGCTTCATCTTCAGTATTGATACTTGATAATCAGCTTTAGAACATGGTACAAGGCAAGAGTTGTCCTGTAAGTCTCTCTTTTTTAATCAAGTTTCATTTCATCATGGCCCATTCAAACTTCTTTAGAGCATTCTATCGAACATCTAAAGGGCGTTTTACACAACTTGACATTTAACATAGTCTTGGATTACTTCTTTAACCAAAAGTTACAATAGAAGCTAAATTCATCCCATTAAACATGAATTCTATCCTCTGATGGATTTTAAAGAAGCTTCGATATAAACAAGAGCCATCTTCTCCACTTTCTCCTTCTTTCCTTCCTTTTTCTTCTTCTCCTTTTCTCTTAAAGTATTGCATGGCAGCAACGACATCGGGATGATCTTGAGCTTGAACGAAGGAAACTCTCAAATGTTTCAGTGGAGTTCCTCTTTTCATGGGCAAAGGCTTCATTGGATTGATATTTCTGCAGAGCTTTTCCCATTGAAGAAGTCTTGCAATAGTTGTTGAAACTTGGGAATCCTGATAAAAATATCACCATGGGCACTGCTCCTATCCATCTTTGCATCTTTTAAGCATTTCTCCACCGGCTCCATGTTGAGTTTCTCGGATCAGACAAGGGTGACGATGGTATGTGAAGATAACACCATGACTATGGCTTGTTCCCCAATCTTGGCGGTGATCATCGAATCTGACGGCTCGACGACGGTGCAGGAAATAATAGACAGGAACGGCCATGCTTGTAGGCGATCAGGCTCCCCTCCGATACCTAATATTTATACTCATATTTATATGTAGGCAGTGACGATCTTTTCCGGCGATGGAGGGGGGGCATCGCCCTCCTAGCTTCTGTTTCTCCAATGATGGTAGACAACGACGGCAAGCGGACAACAACAGCAGGATCAATAGGTGAATAGCTTATATATAATTTATATTTATATATATAGTCTTTCGATTTCATTCTCCGGCGGTTCAGCAACGGTCTTTCTCCGGGATTTAATGGCTTCTATAATCTTCTCCGGCGACAGCAAACGACAGGAAGCGGCAGAGGTTTCAGCTCCTGTTTCTTCTCCGGCAACGGCGGTCGGTTCTCCTCTGACGGCAGCCTGGGGCTTCTGCAACAAAACGGTCACGATTGGGGCAGCAACGGTGAACTTCCTCCCGGCGATGACTCTGGCATCAGGTTGCGGTGGAACAGAGAAAAGGTGCTTGGGCGGATCTTTGGGTGGAGGCGCAGAAGGGCTTCAACGGCGGCTTGGAGGCTTCTGGGGCGGATCAGCTATGGTCGGACCGGCGGTGATGGGCGGTGCTTTCCTTCTCCGAGGACACGGATGCTAGGCAGCAATGAGGAAATACAGGGGGGTGGCGGCCCTCCTTCTTCCTTGTATCACATATTATAGTATATATATAGTATATAATATATAATATATAATATATCATATATATATATATATATATATATATAGTATATAATATATACCTTTCTCCTATCAGTTGCCTCGAGTCTCTCTCTCTGTCTTCTTCTTCTAAAGCTCTCTCCCGTTTGATTTCCTCTCTTCCCTCGTTTTAAAAGCTTTCTCCTACTTATCCCCACGATGAGAAATCCCCCGAGAAATCACAATTCCGAGCCGATAAGATAAGATCAAGTTTAAAATTTAATTTAATTTTAAAAATAAAATCTTAAAATTTAATTAAATTTTAAGATAAATATTGTCTCGGGGTTGGCATTCTCATGATGCCTTGGGATTTGTGCTTTCTTATTATTAATCTTTATTTATTATTTATTTTTTTTTTTATTTCTAATTGCCTCGAGATTTGTTCTCGGGCTATTATGAAATTTAGGATCGCCTCGGGATTTGTGTTCGGGCTACCCTGAAATTTGTATTTCTGGGAGATTGCCTCGAGATCTGTTCTCGGGCTACCTTGAGATTTGTACTTCTGGAAGATTACCTCGAGATATGTATTCTCATGCCATCTTCGAACTTGAGATCGCCTCGAGATGTGTATTCTCGAGCCATCTTGAAATTTGAGATTGCCTCGAGATATGTGTTCTCTGGCCATCTTGGGATTTGAGATCGCCTCGAGATATGTTCTCAGGCTATCTTGAGATTTGAGATTGCCTCGAGATATGTTTTCTCAGGCTATCTATTTCGTATTGGCCCTTGAGACATATTGCATTTTCAAGGCTCAATATATATTTTATATATTCCCCCTTTTTTTATTTTATTATTATTTTTTTAGGGTAAACACCTGCTTTGCTAGACTTGTCTAAAGTTGAATTCACTCCCTAGCCTTGAAACCAGGTGGGGAGACAGCAGGGGAGGAGGAAGAGGAGGTGGGGGGCGGTGGCCGGCGGGGAGGAGGGAGAGGAAGAAGATGAAGAGGGCGGCGGCGGGGTGGGAGAGAGAAAGAGGGGATAGATTAGGATTGAGTTAATTAGGGTTTAATTTTGATTAATTAGCTAATTAAATTATGATTAGGGTTAAAATTAATGTTAAGGCTTAATCAATTATAATTTACGTAATTTGACGAAAATGCCCTTGCCACGTCAGCAGGGGTTAACTCCGTTGACGGTTTTTCCCCTTTTTACAAATCGGAGAAACAAGTTTTACACATTCCTTGTTTTGCAAATCGGTGAAACCACATGTTTTTTTTTTAAATTTTCCCTAAAATAAACAATCAAAACCACGTTAATCACTCATTCCACATGCTATGACTATCCTTTGCTTTGTTTGTACACTTCTATAATATCTTCTTTGTCGAAAAAGATTTACCCCTTGTTTGGTTGGAGATTTTTGGAGGGGTGAGGAGGGGTTTGGGGTTTTTTTTGTGTTTGGTTGGGGGTGTGAGAGGGGGTGAGGAGGGGTGTGGAGGGGTGACAAATCCCTCCAAACTCCTCATTTTCCACTCCCCCAAATCGGGGTTTTTTGGAGGGGTGGAAAAGTTTTTATTTTTTAAACTCAAAAAATCACTTGAAAATATCATCCTACCCTCCACTTATTTTTAAAATTCCATCTAAGTCCTAGCTTTTATACTAGCTTTAATATAATTGATATTAATTAGTTTAATTTTAACTTTTATACTAATATAATTAATAATAATAAAATTTTTATTGGTTTAATAATTAATATTAATTAGTTTAATACTAACTTTTATACTAATATAATTAATAGTAATAAAAATTATATTGGTTTAATAATTAGTATTAATTATACTGAAATTCATATAATTTTTAGCTTTAATATAATTGATATTAATTAGTATCAAATTTATAGTAATACTACACATTACACTTTTTCTCACTCTTTCCTCCAACCAAATATTATCATTATTTGTTTCATACTAAAGGGCAAATTAGTCAAATGCACATTACACTCCTTCGCACTCTTACTTACAACCAAATAAAAAAAAAATTCCTCCTTCTCACTCCCCCATTGAACCAAACATAAAATTTTTCAAAACCCTTCAAATCCCTCCCCTCCAAACTCCTCCTCATCCCTCCCCTCCAAACTCCCTCTTTGAACCAAACAAGGGCTTAGTGGTCTTTATCACCACTTGTTTATCAGACTTGAACTCATTAAAAGATTTTTTAAACAATAAATATCTCTATTAGTTGAAATATATTTTGATTATTATGTTATCAAATTAATAAAATATTTGAAAAAAAAATCACTTATTATTATTATTTTTTAAAAAATAAGTATAAGTTCTAGAATTATTTCTCAGTATAATACTGGAAACCCAACTCCCTTTCCTGTTTTGTTCTTGTCCTATTTGTGATTCCAGACAGTCGTAGAAATAAAAATAAACTTGATAGAACAAGTCCAAATTGTACCAAGTTCTCACAAGCTTAAAAATTTTCAGAAGCTTTATTTATCTTCAACAAGGAAATTTGACCGAAGCTGTGGCACCACACTTTGCATGGTCTTCCTTTCTTGTTAATTTGTTTGTTTTCTTCTTCTTTCTTTCTTTTTTCTTTTTTTTTTTGACTAAGGCCATAAAGATCTCACTTACGGGACAGTCAGGGATGTGGCCATAAGCTCCGAGGAGTAAATTGACTCGATCGCCTCTGACCTCTCACCGTGCACGTACTAGGCTCAAGGAGTAAATTCACTTGAACTTGCGCACCCCATTTACAGGGTCGGGGGTTCGATCTCGAAATCTTGTCTAAGAGAACACACCAATATACGGGACCCAAGTTCTATACCGTTGGGCTACTGACCTTTAGTTGTTTGTTTTCTTTGAAGTGATGGGATTTGCTTCATTTTTCTATGGTGCTATAATCTTTGTCAGAGCTCATACTATTCTAGAATTTGGTAGACAGACTTTCTCTTTTCTCATCCGTTGAATCATCATGTGTTAAAATGCTATTCTTTCCAATTCACTGCATGCACAAGCCTCAAAATAATATTACTCATGTTCTTGTTTTCTCTTCTTAGACTTGTCATTGTGACCTTTGTTCCATTTGCGGGTCTATGAAGAAAATGTGACAGATGGTTATTGTATTCTCAGTCGAAAGTTTTATCAAAGAATTTTAAATATTCAAACAACCACTGCAAACTTGTGGCACTGCTAATCTTCAAACAAATGGAAGAAAAAAAAAACAACAACAACAACAACAAGTGCATTTGTTAAAGAAGATCTTAAAAACTAGATAACTTTTCTATGTAGTGCCATTGATTATTCTTGGTATGTTATGGGAGAAAAATATAAGAGGATAGGTAGCATGCTCACGAGTGCGATCAACTGTCATTATAACATTTTGGTCATTTGATGATGAATGATGGATTATAAAAAACATTGAAAGCTGTATCCAAGCTGCCAGCCTTCTATCTCTAAGCTGGCCAACGATCTATATAAGGAAGTCCTCGGATCACAAAAAAAGGTACTTAACTCAATTTCACTGAGATTGAGAGTGAGCTTGAGCATCACTCTCACTCTCAGAATCCTCTAATTTACTCTCCCACTCTCTCTCTCTCTCTCACTCTTCTCTTTGCTCTCTTCTCCATTTGAAGTCCTTGAGTTGAGCGTCAGAGGCTCCTCTAGAGCACGAGCGCTCGCACTCTTTTCTTCTGCAGTTCCTTCTCAAGGCGATGTGCGATCCCTGGAAGCTATTCTCTGGGTGATGCATTGATCCTGTGAAGCACAAAGGAGTGTACTCAAGAAGTCGTCTATCACAGCCGATCTTTCTCTCAAAATCAATTGAAGTACTGCAATTGTCACCGGTCTCTCTCACTTGTTGATCTAGATCTGTTCTAATAACTAGGAAGAGCAAATCTCAACATCAACAGTTGGCAAAGCCTGTAGGAAAGAACAATCTTCTTGATTAAGAAGTTGTGAAGCTCTCAACCATGGCAAGAGGCAAGCAGAGTCAAATCCTTGACTAGCTAGACAATAACACTATTGGACGCAACGACGTCAAAGTTGCCGAAGGTGCTTGCTAGGACCAACCAATGGTCCTCGGAAGAGATGTTCAAGGCTTGTGGTACCGAGTTCTTGAAGAGAATATGGAGGCACTCACTCAAGCCCTCTGATTGGTGAAGCAACAAACATCTCAACTCCCACCACCGCTCCACTACACGCATCCTAGAGCCTAAAATTAAGGCACGGGCCAAAAGAGGAGACTGCTTCATCAACAAGCAGCTTGGGATCGCCTTAATCTCAACCTAAGCTTGAGGACTCCCTTCAACCTCGGATCAAGGTTGTGTCCCAAGAAGCTAGGGAATGACCAAGGTACATCTCTTGGACAATCTCTCCTTTCATTGCAGAGATCCAAGAGGCCTCGCTCCCGGCAGGATTAAGGATGCGCTTAGAAAGTCTTACAATGATACCTCCAAATCGATCGACCATTTGGAGTCTTTCAAGGCCATGATGTTGGTTTACAGAGCTCGAGACGACATCATGTGTTGGGTGTTCCCAGCCACTCTATGAGGCGCAATGCAGATGTGGTTTACCAGCCTCATCCTAAAATTTGTCTCTTTATTTGAAGAGCTGAGCGAGCTCTTTGTTAGACACTTCATCAAGAGGGAGACATCGGCAATGGTGATGAGAATAAAGCAACACGAATGAGAAAATGTTCTCAATTACATCCACCGATTCAATATTTAAACGTTAAAGGTGATTGATCTCAATCAGGCTTTAGTTGTAGTGCCTCAATCAGGCTTTTGTTGTAGTGGCACTGATGGAAAGGTTGCGTTGATCTCTCGTCCAGCTTTCTCTCTTCAAAAAGCAGCCGAGAGATCAGACCGATCTCTTAGTTAGCGTCAGGAAGTACATCAATACTGAGGCGATCTAGGCAACAAGGAGATAAAAGGTCAAACAAGAGAAGCCCAAGAGAGAGCGGAACCAAAACCAAGATCCTCAGAAGTAGCCTAAGAAGCCGAGGTTCTAACCTCAAGAAGTCCGTGGAAAGGAGGACTCAGCTCGGTTTTGCAACTATGCCCCTCTCAATGCTAATAGGATTGAAATCCTCATTCAAATTAATAATAGGAGGATCATGAAGTGGATGACGAAGATTAAGAATGCTGGCGGTCGAAAAGATTCAAAGAAGTACTGAAGTTTTCATCGGCGTCGAGGGCTTGATACCGAGGATTGCATTCATTTGAAAGACGAGATTGAGGATTTGATTAGACATGCTCACTTCTTTCAGTACCTGCACGAGACCTGCAAAAGAAGGTCTGTCATCCTAGAAAGGGAACTAACCCCCGTGTAGGGGTCATACATTATATCGTTGGAAGGCTATCTAGTGGAGGCGACAACAACTCGACTCCTAAGAGATATACTCTAATGCCGACCTGAGGAACCACCAAAGGAAAAGACGACACATAGAGTAGCTGATTACATTCTCAAATGACGACCTCGAGGGGGTTTACCAATATCCCCATGAGGGTTTACCAATATCCCCATGATGACGCATTGGTGGTCACGGTGATGATCACCAACTTTGAAGTTAGATGAGTTCTCATCGACAGCAGGAGCTCGACCAACATAAACTTTTGGGATACCTATAAGAAGATGGGTCTTAGACCAGAGATTCTGAAGCCTATGAAGTTGCCACTAGTCGACTTCACTTAGAGAGGAGGGAAAGTACAACTAAAGGGAATGGTCACCCTCCTTAATAGTGATGTAAGTTTTCCCCGACAATCCACAATAATGGTAAACTTCCTTGTCATCAAATGCCCCTTTAGTTATAATGTTATACTTGATAGGCCAACGTTGGATGCCTTGAGTCTTGAGAGTGGTTGTCTCAACCTACTATTTGTTGATATGAAGTTCCCAACCGAGCACAGTTGCTGAGAACTCAAGGGTGATTAGCGGATTGCTCGGTAATACTATCTCTCTCTCTCTTTTTTGTGTGTGTGTGGGGAGGGAGGGGAGGGAGATACAGAAGTCTTTAGCGATTGAGACACAGGGAGAAGCTGAGGACAGGCAGTCCCAGAGAGAGCCCCCTGTTGAAGATATGGTTATAGCTAGTACCATTGGTAGAGGACCAACCAGATCACACTTTTTAGATAGGTGCGGAATTATAAGGTGAGCAAAGAGAGGAAATGTTAACATTTCTGCGAGACAATGTAGACGTCTTTCAGTGGACACCAAAAACCTGACAAGCTAAGAGGGTCATGGAGCATCATCTGAATGTGGACCCTTTCTTCAAACCTATTATTCAGAAGTAATGTCACTTCGTCTCTGAGCGAAGACCACCTTGGTAGATAAGCTCCCTAATGGGCATCGAGGCGAGGCTAATGTTCGTAACTCATCACCTGCAGGCTAATGGGCAGGTAAAAGTCACTATTTGGACTATCCTCTAAAGCCTCAAGATCCGAGTTCAACATGTAAAGACTAGCAAGGTATATGAGGTCCCTAGCACTCTATGGGCATACCGAACAACTAGTCAAACCCCTACTGGTAAGACACCCTTCAACCTCATCTTTAGAGAAGAGGCAGTGATACTAGCAGAGATCAGGCTGCCGACATATATATCGAACTCAAACGTTCAATCAGGGAGCCAATATTGCATTACCTCCGTCATCTTGGTCAGCAGTGGCAGTTATTTTCTATGTAAAAAACTAACATCATATATAACATATTGCTGAAGGGGTTTGGTCTCTAGCATCTAAATTGCTAAACTTTTTTCTTTTTTATAAATGTGGATAAGCCACTAGAAGCACATCATAGGTGTGGTTCGTACCCTCAACCTCTTTTTGAGAGATGGAACAAGTTACCAACTTTCCTTGTGAAGGTTAATTTAAGTTGCTAATTTTTTTCATAACCCAATTGCAAATATCCTATAACAAGCCTGATCTTAAGTGTAATGTAATTTGAGATGCCTTGATCGATTCAAGATCGCTAACAATGTATTTCTATTGAATTAATTTATTATATTGATTTTTTTTTAAAAAAATTATTTGATAAAACTCATGTGACCAAATGGTTCAAAACTCGGACAACACATTTACATTTGTATTGAATTAATTTATGATATTAAATTTTTTTTTGATTTAATAAAACTCATGTGATCAAGTGGTCCAAAACTTCAATGAGGAGAAATAGTGGAGTGAATACCTTATTGAAATTTATTATATCTATACATTTTTTAAATTTTTAATTAATAAATATGATTTATTCAATTTTATTGAAAAATATTTATATAAAAAAATATTACAAACAAAACATGGGAAACGTACACCAACCACTAGCAGAGGAGTAAGGATTGAATGAAACTAGGATACCACGTTAACTTGTATCCTCCTCCAATAATATTTTGACTGTGTCCTTTTCTATCTCTCCCCACAGATTCCTACCACGTGTCCGAGAGATTCACGTTATTGACGACTGCAGCAGCATCCTTCGTGTCTTTAGCGATGGTTTGTTCTGGCGTTCCCCCAACCCTAGCTTCACCACTCCCGTCGATGACAATGGCTTCATCGAATGGAAGGATCTCCCCTTTGGCTACCCAGATCTAGATATCCGACTCCGCCTCTACCGCCCCGCAAACCCCCGCCTCCCCTTCTCCTCTCCCAATCTTCTTCTACTTCCATGACGACGGCTTTTGCATCGGCTCCCGCACATGGCCCAACTACCAGAACTACTGCTTCCGCCTCACCCGAGATCTCTCCGCCAGCATCGTCGGCCCCGACTACCGCCTCGCGACAAATTAAGCATCTCCTCCCCTCTGCCCTCCATGACAGCTTTACCGCCCTCGACTGGATCCGCTCCCAAGCCTCCTCTCCCTCCCCGAACACCTGGCTTTCCCCCACCTCAGCCGATCTCTAACGCATCTTCATCTCCGACGACACTGCCGGCGGGTCCATCGCCCACCACCTATCTCTCCGCTTCTCCTCCTCCGATCCAACCACGATCTGGATCAGCGGGTACGTCCTTCTCATGCCCTTCTTCGGCGGCAAAAACGAGACTTCCTCGGAGGCCCAGTTCCGGCTAAACTCTTTCCTTAACCTAGAGCTCAACGATTAATAATAGAGAGACGGGAATCTCTTAAACACGTGGCAGGAAACTATAGGGAGAGAGAGAAAATGACACATGTCAAAATCTTAATGAAGGGGATACTAGCAGACGTGGTATCTCCAGTATCCCCGTTTCATACAACCCTTGCTCCTAGCAGAGATGGAACAAACAATACATAAACCACCAGAAAAACAGGACTCATCTTGCATTGTTCACAAGACTCTTCTTATTCGAACCAACGGAGGTTAGACAGGTAATTCCATTTTATGATAAAGCAGGTTCCCTGCACATCCTTGCAGGGTGCCTGCTGTTTGATGCATGTAATCAACCAAGCTCGTTATATTCTCATAAGAAGAACCACCTTCTTCCATAGCCTTCATTGCCTTCTCCTTCAACTCTCTAGCCCTCACTCTTCTCTCCTCAGCCTCCTCTCCATCCCCCATCAAACTCCTCACCGCTCTCTCCACATCATCCCTCATGACCGGAATCTCATCCTCACCCCAATAAAGCGCAGGCTTCTTCACTCCAATGTCAATCCCAATCCTCAAGTACTCCACTACCATTCTCTCATTCAAGAACTGGTCCGCAAAGTGCGGCCATGTGATCATGGGTACTCCAGCCGACACAGCCTCCAGAGTTGAGTTCCATCCACAATGAGTTATAAAACCACCAACCACCTTGTGCGACAGTATCACTGCTTGAGGTGCCCATCCCTTGATCACAAGACTCCTCAAACCCATCCTCTCCTCAAACCCCTCCAACCACTTAACAACCTCCAACGAGTACTTCTCCACACCCCTAATAACCCAAATAAAAGGAACCCCAGAAGCCTCCAGCCCTGCTCCAATCTCAAAGATTTGTCCCACTTTCATCTTCCCCAAAGTACTAAAACTAACATAAAGCACAGACCTCTCCTCCATTGAGTCCAGCCAGCTCAACATCCGGTCCTGGTCAACTGCAGCCAGCTTGTTCCCTCTCACGATCCTGCTACTAAAATCCTTGTCATACAAACACAACGGCCCGACCGTCCAAACATCCTTTCCGACCACCTTCTTGTACGCTTCCACAAACATTGGCTCGATCTCATCGAGCGTGTTCATCACCACTCCATCCGCCGTCTCCTCCGCATGCAGAACCTCATCACGTAGCTGCTTGAAGCCGGGCACGTTGAGCCACCCGGGCGCATGCATTATTGAGACACGGACAGTGGTCGGCAAGTCCGGCACGATGACTTCCTCAGCATCGTCGGTGACTTTCTCGTAGATGTTGTGCTTTTGCAAGATATAGCAACAGAAGACGTATATGCATGAAGTACCGTGGAAGACGAGCCTGCGAATGTTGAGTGCTTTTGCAACGTCGGCGGTCCAAGCGTTGAACATGTCGTTGATCATGCATGTCGGGCGGGGGTTGAGGTCTTTGAGGTGTTGCTCGAGAGGGTTGCGGAGGAGAAAGAGAGCGTCGAAGAAGTTCTTGTAGAGTTCTTTGGACGGGAGGAGGTCCCAGTTCTCGCAGCCTTCGGGGAGCCCGGCTTCGGCGGCGGGGAACGGGAGCTCGATGAAGTTTATAGGTAGATGAGATTGGTGCACTCGGTCTATGATCGGCATGATGCGAGACGCGTTCACTGCCGTCGTGATGAAGGTCACCAGCACGCCACGCTCGGCCAGCAGCTGCGCCATGTCGATCATGGGGATCATGTGGCCCTGCGCCAGCAGTGGAACTATAACAACATGAAGAGGAGCAGCAGCAGCAGTATTGAATTTGGTCATGGCGGTGGAGTACTTGGAAGTGTGGAGATTACTTGATGGATAGCTAGAGGGATGCATGTGTGTTTTTAACTTTATATGGATAGTGACACTGTGACAATGGAAAGCCTTGGAGTTCACTGTTCTCTATTGGTGTGACGCAAGCCAATACAAGAGCTATCTTGTTTGGGAGTTGGACATTGAGCATTTTGGTGGTGGTCCCTTATATTTCTGTCATGATGAAGATTTGTAGATGGGGTATGGGTATCCATTTATGTTCGTAATTTTAATTATTGGGATGAGAAAAAAGAGTTAGAATTTTTGGTAGTTTGTTAAATTTATATATAATTATAATTATTTTAATTTAAATTATAATATTTAAAAAAATTAAAATATATTTAATTAATGATTTTTATTGTTATATAATAAATAATAATAATTTTAACTCTAAAACAGTAATATCTAAATCTTTATCATTAATATGTAATTATAGTATATTAAAAAAAATTATTTTTACATTATAAAATAATTTATATAATCATTATTTTAAATCATAAAATTATTATAAATATTTGAAGTTATATACTTTGATTAATATAAAAATTAATATAAAATATATTAATTTTAATATTATTTAATAAAATTAAATAATATAAAAACTCATCTATACAACATGTCCTCCAAATTGGGACACTGCCAAATAGGATGAAGGTATCTTGATGTTTATCCCTCTCTAAAGAAAACAAACAAGAGAGGAAGACCATGCATGTGTGGTGCCACTGCTTCGGTCCAATTTCTAATAAAGTTTCTTGAAATTTTTTGGTGTAATTTCCTAAATAGTTGCTAAATTATGATCATAGTGTCTTTTTGGTCCCTCTATTCTAATTTGATCCCTCTAACTCCCTTTATTATTCCAATTGAAAAATTTTAGTCTCGAGTCTGACGTCCATTTCCTTTACCATTTTTTCAGTGGCTAATGTGGCATTTTTTATATCTAAAAATATATTAAAATATTCATGTTTCATTTTAAACCAAAAACGGGTTTGGATCCCTTCTCTTTGGATCCGAACCCTCACACTCACTCTCACTTACCCCTAATCCAGGTCCTCAACCCTAATTCACGAACCGTAAATCATCCCTAATTCGAAAGATCACTCCCTCACACACATCACCCCTAATTCATCCCCGGTCATCGGTGAAACTCGCACCCGACATTGTCTTCGTGGAGACGCCGCTGTAATGCCCCCATTGAGACCCCGCAATTGTGCTCAAGGCCCCAACGAGAAGGACGACATCGTTCAACCTAGTAAGGTACCCTTTGCTATAATGGAATGCATTGTAGTTTTGTGTTGTTTATGGAATGCATTGTGGGAGTACACCACTTGTTTCTGTTTTGCCCTACATTCATATCATCATTATTTGTTTCAGTGGATTAGAGGGTACCTAATCCTCTTTTCTAATGTTTAACTGATAGTGTAATTAATTAGTTTTCATTCTCCTTAATTGTATGTAATTATTGTTGTGTTTTACCTACACTGTTGTTGTTAATGTACTGTAATTTATCATATATTAATCTAGAAACTTGTAATTCCTATGGCTAGTGGGGCCAAGAATCTTTGTGTGCAAGTAATAGAATGTTGAACATGATTTCTGGCTAGTGGGGGCCAGGAATGTGTGTGTGCTCAACAAGATTTCTGGCTAGTGGGGACCAGGATGAAGTGATAATTAAAATATTCTCTCAATTTGACCTCAAAGAAACATGTTCTTTTCTTATACAAAATTGCTCTCTTTTGCCTTTGAACATGACTTTTGTTGATTCCTTCTTCCTTTTGTACCTTCCTTCTTCTTCACCAATATAATAAATAATTCTTAATTTGACAACTTCATTCATCACCACTAAACAACATTACATTAAAATATAGCCATTGAATCCTAGTCATCTTCTTGTGATTGCCTATGGACTATAAAAGTTCCACAGAAGAGCACACCAACTAAATTCCATTCCCATTAGTTTCACACTCATAGCCTAGCGGTAAAGCTACTCTAACCAAGGCCGTGGTATGTTCTCCTGATGGTCCCCATCGGATGCCTGCCCTCGTTATTGGGGCAAAAGGCCATAGAATTCTATTCTGGTTTGCATTTCAGACACAGCATTTGAGGTGGTCGTGGCATCCCAGCTGAAGCTCCATGGCCACACGCCCCCCGACCTGCTCCTCCGTGGTGGGGGTCTTTATGGCCTTAGTCAAAAAAAAAAAACAGAGAAGGAAAAATAGTGGTAATATTTGCATCTTGTAGCTTAGTCATTGTGACCATTCTTTGTCTCAAATTAAGGTTTTGCTTTTCAAGCTTTTGAATTTAAAATATAAATAGATTTTTTCTCTAATTCTTCTCTCCTTGACATAGATGATGCATGTACTTCATTATATTGGAGAAATGTCTTTTTATTAGATCTTATAATATGCTAATAAGTTTTTAACCAAATTATTCGAAAGAAACATCACCAAGTTAGTGGAAAATATGATTCTTTAGTCTATGTTTCATCACACTTAAGTAGCCTTTTTCCTCGACATATAAGACACTCAAATTATCTCTTAATTGACATTAAAGTGATGGTGAGGAGACAATGCCACATTAAAAATCTCAAGCCTAAAGAGAGGAAAAAAAAACTATGGAAATCTTTCATCAAAGAACAATGATATGATGATTCAAATTAATTCTTCAAGATTAACTTGATCTCTTGGATGAAAAACCAGAAGAACACTGATGGATAAATTGAGTTGTCTCTCTCATGATTATGAAAAATTAGAAAGTTGACATATTCTTTTTTAGTCCAACCATAGTGTAACACCTTAATCTCCATCATCTTACTAAAATATTACGATATTCTAAAATAAAATTAGGTACCTCTCCAAAGGAGTAATTATTTTGCATTTCATGTTAAATGTATTGTATTTCTCTCCAATGTATTGTATTTCTCTCCAATAGAGGATTTATTTTGCATTTGTTTGCCGTGTAGCAACATGGAGGTACACATTATTAAGTACCATCATTGAGGGATATTATTAAGGGAATATGTCAACTATGTTAATGGGTTATATTATTAAGATTTGTTAGAAGATTTGAAGGACGTAGGGTATGATGTTTAGATGTCTCTCAATTTCTTTTATGTGGATGTTGTGGGAACATTAAGAAGTATACGTGATGATGCTGATATTGTAGCTTTAGGTGATAAATTAAGAAGAGATATATTAGTAGATATTTTTGTGGAAGCATCAGATACTAAGTAGGAGCAGACCTTGCCAAGTACCTTATTGCCTAATTCTGAACCTGTTGTGGAGTTGGAAGTGAGTGAGGGATGGTAATAAAAGTGGCAGTTCCTCGGGTGAAGATAAGCATATCCCCTTCATTAGTAATAGTTCAGATGAAGATGATGAAAGGGACCAAGCCAGGGAGAAGCTGGCCAAGTGACGAGGAAGATGGATATGGAGGTAGACTTGTTGATGCTACAAAAACCAGTACATGAAACACTAAGGCATGTGTATTTGAGAAGGGGAAAGTAATTGGGTATGAAAGTGATTATATAGAGTCATCAAATCCTAGCAGTTATGAGGAAATTAAACTAGTGGGGGTTCTGATGCAAACGATGCAATTAGGCATAAGTCTAGTAGGAAATATTATGATCCTAATGCCCCATTGGCTTATTTCTCCCTAGATCTTAGGTTTGTGGATCTTAAGCAATTTAAGAATGAGCTTGTGGAGTTCTCAATTAGAAAGGGGTTTGAGTTTAAATATATAAAAAATGGTGCAAAGAGGGTGAGAGCTATGTGTTCTTTGTTTATATAAAAAAAAGGGGTAAAGCCATTTTTGGTCCCTAAAAACGGGACCAATGTTCATTTCCATCCCAAAATTCAAAATTTGTTCAATATGGTCCCTATATATTGCATATTTTGACATTTTGGGTCCTTATATATTCCGTATTTTGGCATTTTTGGTCCCTATTGCTGACGTGACGGTCATGTGGAATACCAATGAAATGCATATAATCTTTTTATTATTATGTTTAGGTCGTTATTTTGCTGATGTGGAGTGATAAGTGTTAGTATATGCCGATATGGACCGTATTGAACAAATTTTAAATTTTTGGGATGGAAATGAACATTGGCCCTGTTTTCAGGGACCAAAAATGGCCTTAACTCAAAAAAAAAAAATAAATAAATAAATGTCTCAAGGGCCAAAAAAAGAAATATTTCATAGCTCTAAATTTAAATGAAATATTTATTTTGAAATCAAAAATTTCAAAATAAAAAATATATATCCTGTCATATTTTAAGATAGCCCGAGAAAACACATCTCGAGGCGATCTTAAATCCCAAAATTGCCTCCGAGAACACATATCTCGAGGCAAACACAAATTCCAAAATTACCCCTGAGAACATATATCGAGGCAACCTCAAAATCCCAAAATTGACCCTAAGAACATATTTCGAGACAAATGCAAATTATGAAATTGCCCCTGAGAACATATCTTGAGGCAAATGCAAATTACAAAATTGCCCCTGAGAACATATCTCGAGGCAACCTCAAATTCAAAAATTGCCCCTGAGAATACATATCTCGAGGCAAACTCAAATTCAGGATAGCCCGAACACGCATTTCGAGGCAATCCTAAATAACCCGAGAACATATCTCGAGGCAATAAAATTTCACATGCCGAGGATGCATATCCCGAGGCAATTCAAGAATGCTGATCCCGAGGCAAATTGGATTTTATTAAATTAATTAAATTTTTAAAATTTAATTAAAATTCAAGATTAGATTTAATCTTATCCTCTTTTGATCTTTATCCATAGAGAGCTTATATGGTTGTGGATTTTACGGGGAGGGGTTTTGGTTGTGGTTTGAGATAAGAATGAAAGGATTTTAAATAAGGAGGAAGAGAGGCAAAAAAAGAAGGGGGGATAAAAAAAGATCAGAGAAAAGAGAAGACGAGAGAAAGACAGGGAAGAAGTTCAGGAAGAAGTCAAGCAAGGCATTGTCTTCTCCCCCTGCCACCACCTTCACCGCTCCACCTTCACCGTTCTCCACTTCGGCCACCAGCCCCCAAAGACATCTCCACGTAGATCTCAGATCCACAAGACCTCGGACCAAACTGCGGCGCCGATCTCCTCCGCCCATAGGCCCCCACGCCCCAGCCCCTCCTCAAGACGCCTCAGCCTCCTCCGCGCCTCCAAATGACTCGCCAGCGCCAAGGCCCGCCTTGTCCGCCGCTGCGAGCCCACGGCCAGCCGGTCCGCCTCCGCTCCGTTCCTTCGTCACCTCCGTCCAACTCCCCAGCCGCGAGCAGCGCATAGCGCCGCCCGGCTCGCCCCATTGTCTCTATGCCGTTGAGCTTCCTGCCGCCCGTCGCCGTTAGAGAATAAGCATAGGCCATATAATAGTCTCCCTGCTGCTCGCCGTCACCGGAAAGCAAGGGCTATATGATAGCCCCTCTGCTGCCCGTCACCGACAAAGAAGAAAAGGCCATATGATGGCCTCCCTGCTGCCTACTGTCACCGGAGGAAAAGGGAAAAGTTATGCAATAGCTGCAGCCCAAAGGATCCAAGAAATAGCAAATCAAAACCTTCTTGAAAGACCTGGAATACTGTAAGACCTGGAAGGAAAAACAAAGATGTAGCTACTGCTGATGGCTGCAAAACTGTGCAATTGGGGCTGCTCATGTTTATTGTTGCTATAATCCAGTCGCTAATGAATTTGTAATTAACACTCCAGTTTCCAGAAGTCTGTCATGAAGGTGTAAAGTGTTGAAAATGAGGAGCTGCTGTGATTGAGGTTGTTGTCCATTCAAAACGCCCTTTAAATGCTTGACAAAATATTTCAAAAGCACATTGGGATCATATTTATACTCCATTGTCTTTACCAAGATTATTGGAATGAATGTTATGAGGCTGCAGAGTTATTCATATGAGTGATGGTGGCTTCTTATTAAGATATTGAAAGTCCATGCCATGGAATCAGAATTTTGTGGGAATGTGTCAATGGCAAAGGCAATCATGTAACATATTGAAATCAAAGAATGTTCCCATATTGCCTAAGAGCTTTGAAAACTTCCAGCAGCATTGGGATCTCTCAAACATGTTCAGGAGTAGTGAAGATGCTGCAGTTTGTGATGATACATGTCTACATATGATTAGAGATAATCCAGTTGATATATAGGTATCAATGATTGTAAATCTTTGGGAAAGACATTCCAAAAGGCATATTAAATGTTCAGCTATATGAAACGCCCTCCATGTGTTTGACAAAATGCATCAAAGAAATCATGATTTAAGAGTAATCATATTAAGATAGCTTTCTTCTTTAGCAAACTCCAGAGAACCAATTAAAGTGGGGAAAATCAATGTCCCGGTCTTGAGGTGCTGCCAAGTTAATTATGAGTTGCTACCACAAGCTGCTATTACTCAAATAAATGATGGAGAATGTCAAAGAAATCAGTGCACAAGGTTCTATTTGAAAGTAATAACAGAATGCCCTTAAATAAATGATAGTCTTCTCCAAACTATTTCAATTGTTATCCTTTGAAAAGCAATAACATCCATTATGCCTCTTTTAAAAATATTCAATGAAATGTCTCATGAAATCTCCAAGCTTGATGGGATGTGAAGAGTATATGCATTATGAATTTGCAATCATGAAAAGTGAAAACTGAAGCTCAACACCTTAAGGCATCCACAAGAGGTTTATGGGTTTGAAGGTAATTGTTTGGTTTCACTGTGACTGAGATAGGTCACAATTTGCTCCAATATATCATGCAGATAAGAGGAAATAAAGACTGCAACAACACCTTGAAAAAGAGAATAAAAAAGGGTTCATGGTTGCTGTAGAAATTATGGGAAGAAAAGCTATAGGAAGAAAACTTCACCCAGCCTCAAAGAAGCCAGGTTGTGATTATGGAGATCAAAAGAAATTAATGGATTATTGTTGAGTTCTGAAGCTGAAAGTTGTTGTTTTGCAAATTAAATGGAGACTGCATGTCACATATTAAAGATGATCCAACTTTAAAGCCAATTCTTGATGAAAATAAAAAAAAACAAGGGGTTGCTGTTGCTATGCTAAAGACTATGCGAGTTATAGAAGCTGAGACAAAGGATAGAAATGCTGAAGATGGAGAAAGAAGCCGGTTTCTGCAATTCTGCCAACTTGACCACTCTTCGTTCAAACATCGATAACTTTCGCCAGAAAATTCCGATCGAGGTGAAATTTGTGGCGTTGGAAACTAGAATTACAGAGCTTTCTACCATGTATGGTACATTTACTATCAGCGGCCCAGTTTGTAGCAGATTTCGATGGAAAGAGGGACAGATTCCTGCAGTTCTGTCAGCTCGACGACCTCTCATTCAAGCGTTGATAACTTTTGCTAGGAAACTCCGATCGAAATGAAATTTGCTGCATCGGAAACTAGACATCCAGGGATTCCTAATAATATATAGTATGGACTATACTGATGGCCCAGCTGGTACAGATTTCAGTCATAAGGCAGGACAGACTACTGTAAACTTGTTTATGGGCTATTAGCAATCACGACGTATATCTTGGGGCGGAAATAAAATGCTCATTTTGAGACAATCAGATATAAATCCCAAGGCGGCGTGAGTCTCAAGGCGACCGAGGAATAAGCATCTTGAGGCAATCAATGAAACTCAAATCCCAAATGGCGGAAGTGTGCGTATAAGGTGGCCGATAGAACTTAAATCCCAAGGTGGCTAGGCGGAAGGCGACGTTATTAAATAAATACATAAATGAATAAATAAATAATATGTATAACATCTTTTGATGGCATCTATATGTAATGAAAGTCATGATGAATAAAAAAATCATTTTTATATTTCATATTGTGTTATTCATTGCCTATCTACTTGTACTTTTGCCCTTAATCGGAGGTTCCCACGACATTGTCTGGGGTAATTAATAATAGAGGTTTTCCTCTATTAGGAATAAAAGAACCCACAAACAAACAAATATGATATTTGTGCTTCGATATATCGTCTGGTGTCTTCTTCACAGACATGATGCCAGGCGGGTATTTTCGATCCCATATGCAAATGGGTGCAAATGGTTGATTTTATGCTTATGGTGTTGTGGGAAAAAGATGTATGTTGTCAAACAACACTCATGTCTCCTAAAGACTACCAAGAATAGAAGGGTAACAACACATTTGGTTATGAAAAGATTTGGTGATGTGATAGGTAGCATGCCCTTCATTAGGTCAAACAATTTGAAGTCTATGATTAGGAGAGAGCTTGGGGTTTTTGTTACCAGCAAAGTTTGCCGAAATGCCAAGGGGTTGGTACTAAAAAAAACTGAAGAACGGTTCAGGGAGAGGATTTCAAGGTTCTACACAATTATGCACTGGAGTTGAAAGAGACCAATCCTAGCAGCAATGTGACCATAGTATCTGAAAGGAAGAAACAAGATGATTTGCCTGTGTTCCAGAAGATGTATATTTTCCTAACAGCTGTTAGAGATGGGTTTATTGTTGGTTGTAGGAAGCTGATTGGTTTGGATGGGTGTTTCTTGAAGGGGTTACGAAAGAGCCAGCTACTAGTGGCAATGGGAAGGGATGAGAACAATCAAATGTTCCCTATCGCATGGGTTGAGGTAGAAAAGGAAACAAATGAGAATTGGACCTGGTTTATTGAGCATCTCAATGCTGATTTATGCATTGGGGATGAACTTGGATGGGCTCTTGTCAGTGGCATACAGAAGGTATGCAGAAACTAAACTATTTTTTTCTTTCAAGTGAAACTTTATTTTAATTCCATCATTGTTTTTCCTACAGGGTCTTATCCATACAGTGAATAGACTGTTGCCCTTGATTGAGCATAGGATGTATGCGAGGCATATCTATGCTAGATAGGGGAAGAAATGCGAACTTCATTTTCAATTTTGGATCACTACTAGGTCCACCAGTCAACCAGAGATGTAGAAAAATTTGCAAGCAATGAGAAATCTAAAGGAGGAGCACTAGCTATGGATGAGTTATTGGAGAAGTGCCCGATTAGAGGTTGGTGCCAAGCATTTTTCAACAATGTGGTTAAGTGTGAGAATGTTGACAACAACATGTGTGAGACCTTTAATGGGGTTTTGTTAGAAGCCAGGAGCAAGCCTATAATTTCCATGTTTAAAGAAATTAGGAGTTATGTGATGATCGACTAAGGTTGTTGTGAAGAGAATGTATGCATTGAAGTAGGAATTTGATTGTGGCCTCAACATAGTTTCCAGAATTAGGAAAGAGAGGAAGATAAGTCTAAAGTGGCAGGTTGAATAGAATGGAGGTGCAAGTCATGAGATGTTATGAGATGACTTAGTGCAACATGTGAGAGAGGGACATGTTGTAAGATTAACTAACCAGAGTTGCTCATGTGGGAAATGAGATAAAACTGGTATCCCTTGCTAGCATCCCATGGCCGTAATTGCATTATTTGATGAAGACCAAGTGAATTATATCTCAGAATGGTTCAAGAAGGAAAAATACCTGATGGCATACCAGTTTGCTGTCAACCCTTTGATAGTCAAGATGTATTGGCTCACCAGTGTAGAAGGTCCATTGTTGCCACCTATGGTTAAAAGGATGCTTGGGAGGCCTACAAAGAAAAGGAAGAGTGTGAAGCCCATAATTTTTAGGAAATTATATTTCATTATTAGGTTTATTATTTTTGGATTTTGTTAGAAAATAAGGGAGAGTCTCCCAAGCATGTTCATTTGACTTCTAGTTGAAATAAAGTTCTGGTTATTTTCTTGATTTAAAATATTTATGTAGATAAATATTGAAGGTAGTTGATAATAAGAGAATTTAATTAAAATTCAAATTATTGGATAACAATGTTCTCAATTGATAAGAGTATATGAAATTTTATATATGAGATAACATTAGATAAAAGAGGAATTTGGAGAATTAAAAAGGGATTTAAAATGATTAAATCTATAATCTAGATTAAATGGGCGGAACTAAAGGGTAATATTGGAAAATATTGAGGACTGGAACTTAGTTTTACACTCTCTGGATGAAGGACTTTGACGTAATTTCATAAAGTTCAGGGAATTTGGACCGAAGAGAATTCTCTTTTTTCTCTCTCGTGAGGGACTAGTGTGTAAATAGTCAATGCAGGGAGGGCTTTTCAGCAAAAGAACCGAAGAACTTCCCTCATGCAGGTGGGGAAATCGTGAACGGCTGAGATTTAAAATGTTTTGATGAAAATTGATCGCGAGGCAGAACACCGTTGTCTTCACGCGCTTCTTCTCCAACGGACAGTGTCGCCGCGTGCGCCACCGCCTGTAAATCTTATCTCTTCGACAGCTGCAAATAGAGGTAAATTGGAATTTGAATTTGAGATAGAATCGAATTTAAAATAAGATTAGAAATTAAGGAATTCGATCTCTACGCGAATCTATAAATACGAGAAGCCTCTCACCGGCAAACCAGAGCATTGCCACCGCTTCTCCAAGAGAGAGACTGAGGAACAGAGAGTTAGAGAGGCAAGGAAGAAGGAGGAAGCGACGAGACCAACGAGCTGGGATCATCTCCAGGCCAGCGCAAGGGAAACAGAGGGACTACATCGCGAGGAATCCGGCGAGTAATGTCCTCCGGTGAGCTCTTCCTTCCCCTCTGTCTATCGTTTTCAATAGACGAGCATGCATGTAGCGATAAGGATTGGACTGGAGAGAGAGAGAGAGAGAGAGAGAGAGAGAGAGAGAGAGAGAGAGAGAGAGAGAGATACCAAAGGATTGAACTGCTCTCCGTCGAGATCGAGCTTCGAAGCGAGTGACAAAACTCAAAACCGAGCGAGGAGGAGCTTACCTGCTGCTCACACCCATGGACGAGGGGCAGGGGGAGAGGGAGCAAAGCCCGATGGCCTTTATGCGCCCGCCAAATGGCCGTAGTAGCGCTCTTCTCCTCCTCCGCGAGGGTCTGTTGGAGGTTGAAAGCGAGCTTTGTTTTAATTAATTTAATTAATTAGTTAAAAGAATTGATTAAATGGTTAAGGGAGTTGAGTTAGAGTTAAATTAAATTGATTTATAGTTAGATAATTAGGCTTGATTGTTTTAATTGGTTAGGTCTAGTCAAATTAAAAAGGGGAATTTTAATTAATCTGAGTTGGGTCTAGATTTAGAAACTGGTTGGGTTGAGTCCGAAATTGGGTTTGAGCTGAATTGTTTGGGTTGAGTTGGTTGGGCCTGATTTCGTTAAAACCAGTTGGTTAAAGGAGTTAGTTGATTTGAATGGACTAAGTGAGCCCATTAACTTGGGTTAGGTGCGATCAAGGTTTAATTTTGATTGAATTGGGTTAGCTGATTAGTGACTTAATCGAGTAAGGATTTGGGAATCTAATCAGACTCAATCACCTTAAAAGTCAGTAAAAGAGTGGGTATGGTCCAACAGGATGGGCCTTACTAGTAGGCCAGAATAGTGAGAGGAAGTAAAATAAAAGAGACAAAAGCGGGTAGGCAAATGAGGAATGGAACCCATGACCTTCTTTGTAGTAGTAGAGGCCTCTAACCACTAAAGTACCATGACTTTCAATAAAGAAAGGAGGTTATTAATAAGGGGCTTATAGAGACCCATGAGACTTCGAGTATAACCAATGGTGGACAAATCGCATCCATATAGAGATGTGGCATAAATACGGGTTATTAATATAGATCTATTATCGGGATTGGCGTTGTCACGAGGAGAGTCGGTCCCTTGGAACACCGACCGCCGTGACTTTGGTAAGTATCTTTGCCTAGTTCCGCTGTGATAGGTTTTCTTGACTTTTGTTGATTTCCATGTTGTAAGTACACCTGCCTCGTACCCACTCTTCGGAGTTTTAATTGCTCTTTTCTTGGTTGTATTGATTCACGTTTTCTTGTAAGTTACTCTTGCCCTGTTACCGCCCGTCTTTGGGTTCTTGTTTTTGATGAGTGCTATCGGTTAGCATGTTGTTGATTATCGGTTATTGAATGCATACACGTGACTGGTTCTTTATTACAAAATCTTTCTTAATTGAGTTCCATAATAGTTATGCATATTGTTGTGTAAGCTTTTATTGGACAAGCGTGTGTACGCTGATTATGCTCTCCTGTTGACCGGCACGTGGCCGTGGGAACACGTGAGCCTGTGCTCCGTCCAGGTTGGCATGTCAGCCTTTCTCGTGTTGTAGATTCTCCCTTTTCGTGCAGATTAAGATAAGCTAAGGGATCTCCTCTGGAGGTTCACCCGTCAGTGGGATGATTCGCTGGCCGTGTACGTACATGTAGGAGCGTTCACAGACTCAAGGTCTGATAAGATAAGATAAGATGGCTGCCTGGGAGATGACAAGATAGTTCCTTGGATTCCGTGTTATGTGTTTGTGGAGTAGTGGTCCACTAATGTTTGACTTTTTCTTGTTTCCCATGATATATGTGCTTATGTTGGTGTGGATCACTATTTTCTGTTATCTATATTGAACTCAATACTTCGTTGTGTTCCCTGCGGGGGTACTTACTGAGCTTTCCTTTCGAAAGCTCACCCAACTTGTCCTTTTTCTTTTCAGGATCTGAAAGTTTAGCTGATTGTGATCAGGAGTTGCGCTTGAAGGTTCTAGAACCTCGGTTCGTTTAATAGAAGACAGTTTATTTATTTATTTATTTATTTTGACCCTTGTAGAGCCAATATGTGTAATACGAAAGCACTAAGTTTCCGTTGTACACGACTCTGAGAATATTTTTATGTTTTCAGACCATTTCAAATTATATGCTCTTTACTATTTAGGCCTTGTATTCAAGTGGGGCCCGTCTCTACTTGGATACGGCCGGTCTGTATACGTGCCCAAGGTCCCGGAAATCGGGTCGGGGCGTTACAAAGAGAGAACCTCCGGAAGGACAAAATCAAAGCACAACAAAGATTTCTAGGGCAGGCAGGGTTTTTAAGTGTGGAATTTGCCATGTTGAAGGCCACAACAGAATTCGGTGCCCAAGAAGAGTTAATATTGTAAGTTTCTCACATTTTAGTTGCCTAGTAAATTTTTAAACTCGTACTGAAAAATATTTTGTTCATGTAGGACACAAGTGTTGGCTCCTAGTTTGATGCACCTCCAACAACAACTACCCTGAAAACTATAACTGCAATAGAGAGAAACAAGAACACCGATGTTGCTCATACTTCTGTAAATATTTTAAGAGTAAGTAAAATTTCTCATGCTTCAGTAAATATTTACAAATGAAATGAAATGTGTTTGACAGTTACAAAAGGTTGAAAATGGGTTTCTTAATGTTGTAGGGGGCACACACCAATGAAATTATTGTTGGCAAGGAACCACCACTAGGTCATTCATCCATTACAGCCACTGAATTGATTGTAATTCATTTGGTCTTCTTTTCATTCCATTTTGCTAGACACTGGGTTACTAACATATGTTCTCTGTTTCATAGTCAGGAAATGAGGAATAGGAGGGCAAATGAAAAGAAAAAAACAGAAAGAAGAAGAACCAAGGCAGCCTACTACAACATTTGAGACTCCAGATTACTTGTCAACACAACAAAGTACAACAACAGCTGCAAGTGCAGGAGATCCTAAAATTTGATTCAAGTGCTAGGGTTGTTTTTTGTTAGGACTTTTTTACCTTTTTTTTGGTTGTAATGACATGTGAATTTTATAGGCATACAAGTTTAACATTAGTTTTTCGTAAATGTATGTCAATTTGGGTCACAAATACATTTGGGATATCAATTGGTGTTGTTTTTGCTCAGTGGTGTTGCTTGCAGTGTTGTTCAGTTAATATTATCAATTTGGGATCAATTTAGCTTTTTGTAAATGTATGTCAATTTTTAATCTCATAGTGTTGTTCAGTTAATATTATCAATAAAGTGTAGGTGCAATGTTACTTGCAATTAATATTTGCACTAGATTTTGATTAAGTGAATTCCATTACATGGTTTGCAGTGTTTGTATTGTTTGTAAATTTTTAATCTCTTGTTTATTTTCCTTTGAGTGATGGATGGGACTTGCTTCTTCATTTTTTTCAATGGTGCTATAGTTAGGGATGTCAAACGGTCAACCTGGTTGTGAGCAGCTTGAGATTGGCTTGGTAAAAAGCTCAAGCTCAGCTTGGAATTTTGAACTTTCAAACCGAACTTGAACTTTAATATTATTATATTAATATATAATATATATATTAATAAATATTAATATATAATATAATATATGAATAAAATATTTAGCATTTAGTATTAATATATAATATATAATATAAAAAAATTATAAATAAGTATTTAATTTTGAGCTAAATCAAGCCGAGCTTGAGCTTTCTAAACTAAAACAGAGCCAAGCTCAAACAAACTTATTCTAAATTTAATTTCGAAATTGAAATTGCGCTTATTTCGAAATTAAATTGAAATCTCAACCCAATCAAGCTCGGCCCGTTTATAGTCCTAACTATAGTCTTTGTTCCTGTTATCTCATGTTCCTGTTTTCTCTTATTGGACTTGTCATTGTAACCTTTGTTCCTTTCACAGCACGTACAAGAAAATGTGACAAATAGTTACTGTGAGGTGTAAAATTTTTTTCTCCAATGTTTTTGACTTGGTCAAAAATTAATAAAATAAAATAAAATATGATTTATGAAATCAAATAGAATAAGATAAAGTCCTATAAATTTAAAATATAATTCTTAAAAAGATTCAAATATATCATGTGATGTATATATAATACATTGGGTTATGGCTTAAGAATCAAGAATCAAAATTTTCTCCTTAAAGAATTTTTTGAGAGATTAGTTAGACCTTTGTTCAAACTTGTATTGCTCTCGATACATTCAAATGGACAAGGATTTTAACATCTACTCTTCGCAAACATCAATTCCTTGTTCTTCCTGCTTCAGTATATTCTAACTTTTTAAAGTGAAATCTATAGCAAAGCAAACACTTCAGAACTACCCAATCTATATGGGATTATTTGACGACTGGGATAGAAAACGAGACTATTTCATCCCACTCCTTCGTGGTGTTTGCTCACTTGGGATGGACCGGGATAGAAAACGAGACTATTTCATCTCACTCCTTCGTGGTGATTGCTCACTTGGGATGGAGAGGGATTAGGATGCCCTCATTCCGTTTGGAGGGATGAGCAGTGTAGTCAGAGGAACACAGTTATATGGATGAGTTTTATATTATTTAAATTTAATAAAAAAATTATAGATTAATATAATTATATATTATATATTCATTATTATATTAATTTAAATATTTATAATAATTTTTTATTTAAAATAATGATTATATAAATTATTTTATAATTTAAAATAATATTTTCTTAGTATATAATAATTACAAATTGATGTTAAAGATTAGATAATATTGTTTTAGAGTTAAAATTATTATTATTTATTATATAATAATAAAAATAATTAATTATGTAATATTTTATTTTAAAATATTCTGATTTAAATTAAAATAATTATACAACAACAACTAAGCCTTAATCCCATACTAGATTAAATTTTATACTGGATTCTACATTTTCGTACGCCACTCCAAGAATATGAAATAAAAATAAAATAAAAGAAAAAAAATAAACTGAAATAAAATGAAAAATAAAAATATATAAATAAATAATAATAACAACAGAAAATTTCTATGAGAGATTGAGATATTAGAACAAAGATCCTACAAACAAAAGTTTAAGTTTAATAAAGAAAAACATTTTAAATTTAATTTATCTAATCCTATACTAAAGTGGAATTATATGAATTCTTATTCCACGCCACTCCAAAGTTAAAGCAAGATCCGACTCAATATCTAACATACGTTGGTACTTAGACACCACTTCTCTCTACATAATCCTAGACCTACCCTACCCCTCTTCTTACCTTCTACAACTAAACTATCACATTTTCGAACTGGAGCACTTGGGGTCTTCGGTGTACATGTCCAAACCACCGAAATAATTTTAATTATAATTATATATTAATTTATTTTATTTATTTCTATCTTTCCTAACAAATTACAAAAAAATATCCCAGATTCCCAATAATTAAAATCACGAACATCAATGGACCCCATCTATCAAATCTTCATCGTGACAGAAATGTAACGGATAACCGCCCAAATGCTCTGTCCAACTCCCAAACAAGATAGCTCTTATATTGGCTTGCGTCACACCAATAGAGAACACTGAACTCAAGTCCTTCCATTGTCAGTGTCACTAGAAACAAGTAGATAGATACTCACTCTCCATATAAACAAACGCACATGCATCCCTAGCTATATATCCATCAATCTCCACACTTGCAAGTACTCCACCACCATGACCAAACATACAACCATCAATGGCTTCAATACTACTATTGCTCCTCCTCCTCCTCCTCCTCATGTTGTTATAGTTCCACTACTAGCGCAGGGCCACATGATCCCCATGATCGACATGGCGCGGCTGCTGGCCGAGCGTGGAGTGCGGGTGACCTTCATCACGACGGCAGTGAACGCGTCTCGCATCACGCCGATCATAGACCGAGTGCACCAGTCTCATCTACCTATAAACTTTATCGAGCTCCCATTCCCTGCTGCTGAAGCCGGGCTCCCCGAAGGCTGCAAGAACTGGGACCTCATCCCGTCCAAAGAACTCTACAAGAACTTCTTCGACGCTCTCTATCTCCTCCGCAACCCTCTCGAGCAACACCTCAAAGACCTCAACCCCCGCCCGACATGCATGATCAACGACATGTTCAACGCTTGGACCACCAACGTTGCAAAAGCACTCAACATTCGTAGGCTCGTCTTCCACGGTCCTTCATGCATCTACCTCTTTTGTACCTATGCCTTGCAAAAGCACAACATCTACGAGAAAGTCACGGACGATGCTGAGGAAGTCATCGTGCCGGACTTGCCGACCACTGTCCGTGTCTCAATAATGCATGCGCCCAGGTGGCTCAACGTGCCCGGCTTCAAGCAGCTACGTGATGAGGTTCTGCATGCGGAGGAGACGGCGGATGGAGTGGTTATGAACACTTTCGATGATTTAGAGCCCATGTTTGTGGAAGCGTACAAGAAGATGGTCGGAAAGGATGTTTGGATTATCGGGCCGTTGTGTTTGTATGACAAGGATTTTCGTAGCAGGATTGTGAGAGGGAACAAGCTGGCTGCAGTTGACCAGGATCGGATGTTGAGCTGACTGGACTCAATGGAGGAGAGGTCTGTGCTTTGTGTTAGTTTTAGTATCTACAGATATGAATCCCGCCCCCTCCGCTATTCCTTCCAAAGTCTTAGCTTGGGTTTCCAATTCAGCAACCCTGCCCTTACACTACCCAAGTTCATTCTGGCAGGATAATACGTCAGCCAAGGCCTTATCCTTTTCCGCTTGAACCTCCGTCATACCGGCCTCGGCATCGAAAAGAGCAGTCTGAAGAGATGCCACTTTCACTGTAAGAACGCTTTTCTCAATCTTTACAGATCAAACCTCTTCTTCGGCGCTTTCAGTTCTTTCAATCAAGACAGCGTTCTGCTCCTTCAATGAAGTATTAGACTGTCTAAGAACAGCGCATTCATTTGCAACGCTCAATAGATCAGAAGAAAGAATCTCCTTTTCCTTCTTAATCTTGTCAAAGTTCCGCGACAAGACAGAAACACTTTCTTCAGATAAACGTACAAATTCTCGCAGGACATCGCATTCAGCTTCGAGTACTCTTGAGGATTCTTCAAGTCCTTTATAATTCTCTTAGACTTGGTCCCGTTCGTCAGACATCTTGATGATTCTTCAACTCTTTTATTAGTCGAGCATTCTCGGCCTGCATCTTCTCCAAACGAGAAGAAGATTCAGAATTCTCTCTCTTGACGCAGTTCTCGACTTGATCGATCCATTTTAAACACTGCAAAAGAAATTTACAGATACAAATTTAGAGAAACATGGAGGAGGGAACAAATAAGAAACATCTTGCAAACACTCACTGAAGCAAGGCAGAGGCGAAGATATCCCATGGACTGAGGACCATTAAATTGACCCAAATGGAAGTCAGTTCTCCCACCTCCCCAAGCACGCACGGACTCACCGATCGAGTGATAATCAATAGGCAACACAGAGTCGCAACGGTTGATCCGCTTACGATCTCTTGCCCCAGAAGCACTAGAATCAGCTTTAGAAACTTCCTCGTCAGAAGCTCGACCAGTAGGGACTCCTGTTGAATAAACGATTACTCAAAAACTCCCATATGAACTCGATTGAGACATGAAGAAGAAGAAAGGAAGTACCTGGAGCAGGAGGAATATTGGCGACCTCTTTCCCTTTTCCTTCCCCACCTACCAAGGATAACTCTTCTCCCAACCAACCAGGAACAAAAGCCTGATCAGACACAACAGTTGGTTGGGAAAATAGAGGTCCCTCATCTGAAGCAGTAGGAACAAAGACCTCAAGAATTGTGAAAGAAGAATCAAAAACCGCCGCATGAGCAGAAACATCCCCGGTCTCATCATCATCAGCAAGCACCAATCTTCTTCTTTTAGTTGAAATCGGTTCAGGGACCGGAATTGATAGAGGTACCACCATGGGCACATCTACAGTTGAGAACTTGATTCTCTGATCAACTCCTGAAACATCATGGCTCCTCTCATCGCATACGATTGGTTCATCGCCCAAAGGCTACCCCCTTTTCCTCGACGATAACCTCTTCAAAGGTTCTTTTCCCTTCGCAGCATCAGTATTAGTCTGGGCAGTAGGCTCCGGGAGGCCCACCTTTATTGCAGCTTCCTTACTGCATTCACCAGAAATCCTCTTTGTCGCAGCTTCTGAAGGAACCCCATTGGATATTTGACCCTTAATATCAAGGTGGCCTTCTCCTTCTGTTTCTTGGCTCGTGAGACAGCCCTCAACCTATCAGCAATGTCTACTCCCTTATCGGAAGGCATTTCGTCACCTAATAATTGAAGAAAATAAACCGTTATCCTTTGAATTAGAGAACCGATGAATCAATGAATAACATGAGAAGTCCTAAGTGCCCCTACCCATAGAGGAATTTAAACCGCAGTCATGAAGTTGTCGATCAGTTAAATAGTCATTAATTGGACCGAGATGAAGCCCCTTTAGCTTCTTCAAAATCTTTACTTCATCGGGGCTAAGTTTTTCCCTATTTGCTACGTGGGTCCAAGGAACACCCGAAATTCCCACCCCTCGCTACAAGAGACAAAGAAGAATCTACTCTTCCAGTCCTTAATAGAGTCGGGAATGGAACCAAGAAATTGTCTACCTTGTCTAGCAAAAGTAATACCAGTCCGTATTCCTATCTTTGTTCAGACTAAAAAGAAGATTGAAAAGATGAACAGAAGGCACAAAGTTATTCTGGGACAGTACTATCACAAAACCACAGAGAATCCTCCAAGAATTAGGAGACAATTGTGAAGGGCATACGTTGAAGAAACGGAAGATATCAACAAAGATTTGAGGAAAAGGAAGTCTGAGGCCGGCGAGTAAAGCGTCATGGTAGACTACTAAATCTCCCTCTTGAGATGGTGAACAGGCCCGTTCAGCAGAAGCAGGAACTCTATAACTAAAAGGGAAGACAGACAATCTATAATGGTCTGCAAGCTTCTCGATCATGTCCTCAGGGAGCGTATTCGCGAAAGAATCTGAACAAGCTTTAGCTCTTCTTGACTCAAGCTTATTCTCAGACGGTGAAAGAACATCAGAAGGAGAAATCTCAGGAACAGTTTGAGATCCCATACCTGAAACAATGCACTTTCTTGGCAACTAGAACTCTTAGAGAAGAAGGAGAAGATTCGCACGAAGGACAAAAGTGCAGGATAAAAGAAGAAACACTGCCGTAGCAAGGTTTGAAAAACCCTTCCAGCACTAATCATCTACAGGGCTTAAATCGACTTTGACGGTCGCGACTCTTGACACGTGGAACAAGGATCCATTAGCCCATCATTACATGGAAAGACACCATGCCACTGATACCCGCTTGATCCCTCCTCGAAACAGTGCCCAGAGATGAAGCGACGGGTAATAAATGATCGATGTACAAGACCCATTTGCCCATCCGTAACTTATGGCTCAAGAATACGCAAAATGGTTTCGTCAAGACCTCAAAATGACCACCGCTCGAATACGTAACAATGGATATCAAGCTACTAAGGGTGTGATGTGAACAGAGAGCCAAGGAATACATATCGGAGGAAAAACAGCCTACAGAAATAATTGTATGCTTAGCTCATCGCAAGCATACTTGAGGGGGGACTTGTGATAGGAGGAAAGATGGTAAAGCACATGGGACTAATCAGAGCTACCCACGTGTTGACACCAAAGAGTCCCTCACTAAGATTAGATCGGCCCATACTAGGTTGGCCCATATCACATCGATAATCTCTTACACCATATCGGATTAACTGCATGATGTCGAAGAAAGAATCATAACACATCGGATCAGGGCGCACCGATGAGTCATCAATACAACGCACATACCGGTATATAGTACCAACTCATCAGTCTGGGAATGCTTTCCCTTTCGTTCATCTAAGGTGCTTTCCGAAACTCATCAGAATAATGCCCGATAATCAGGAGAACCTTCCAGAAGAAGCTTAGCTGTCACCAGGTTGGCCATCTAGAAGATTTACAGCTGTCAACAGCTCAGATCCAGCTGGATGCTTACCTAGAGCCTAGCTGGACACTTAGCTGGCAAAATGAGTAGCCGAGTTCTTTAAGACACGTGCTAAAACAAGCTTTTTCTCCAAGCTACCGAAGCCTATAAAAGGCAGTGACTTCGACTCATTCAGGACATGAAAAAATACAGACAACGAAGCTCTGTCTCTCTAAGGATTGATCCTCTTTTTCTATTTCCACTTGTAAAATGGCTTTCAAGGCCCAAATATTAGTGAATTCACCCTTTTCATCCGTGGTTTTTTTTTCCTATCAAGGGTTTTCCACGTTAGATCTTTGCCTTATCTTCTTGGTTGATTGGTTTTCTTTTCATTTTCTTACTGTTCGAAGCCCTACAAATCAAACAAATTCAACCATCGACTTGGAATTGGGTTTGATCTCAAGACAAATCCGATTTCATTGTCAACATAGTACTTTGGGGAAGATGAAAGTGGGACAAATCTTTGAGATTGGAGCAGGGCTGGAGGCTTCTGGGGTTCCTTTTATTTGGGTTATTAGGGGTGTGGAGAAGTACTCGTTGGAGGTTGTTAAGTGGTTGGAGGGGTTTGAGGAGAGGATGGGTTTGAGGAGTCTTGTGATCAAGGGGTGGGCACCTCAAGCAGTGATACTGTCGCACAGGGCGGTTAGCGGTTTTATAAGTCATTGTGGATAGAACTCGACGCTGGAGGCTGTGTCGACTGGAGTACCCATGATCGCATGGCCGCACAGTGTGGACCAGTTCTTGAATGAGAGAACGGTAGTAGAGTACTTGAGGATTGGGATAGAGATTGGAGTGAAGAAGCTTGCGCTTTATTATGGTGAGGATGAGATTTCGGTCATAAGGGATGATGTGGAGAGAGCGGTGAGGAGTTTGATGGGGGATGGAGAGAAGAGTGAGGGCTAGAGAGTTGAAGGAAAAGGCAATGAAGGCTATGGAAGAAGGTGGTTCTTCTTATGAGAATATAATGAGGTTGGTTGATTACATGCATCAAGCAGCAACCACCCTGTGAGGATGTGTAGGGAGGGATGTGATTCATGTATTGTTTGTTCCATCTCTGTAGTGGTGTATATAATTTCTCTATTTATATATATCAATTTGGATAAATCATATTTATTAATTAAAAGATTAATAAGAGAAAAGATATAATGAAATACAATAGGACATTCGCTGCAATGTTTTCTCACAGTTTTGGGCTACTTAGTCACACGAGTTTTATCAAATGAAAAAATAAAATAAAAAAATATCATAAATCAATTCAGTATAAAAGTGTTGTTAGGCTACAACATCTCACATTAATTGGAGGATAGTCCAATTAAAGACTTTGACCGACGTCCATTAGCGTGTAGGTGGGTCAAAGACATCAGCCTCGCCTCGATGCTTGTCTTTCTTTATTTCCATAAGGGTGTTTTGACAATTGTATGATCCCAAAAAAACTTCTGAAAAACGGCTTTTTTCACAAGCTTCAAACCACAAACTTATCAAAAAAATCCGATTTTCAGCCTTTTCTACAACTTCTGCTTCTCAAGAAAAACAAATACGAAGAATTTGTTCGTACCCAAAAGTTCTTAACTTATAAAAAAACACTTTTGGGCTTCCTAGGAGCTGATCCAAATGGGGCCTTACTTTCCCTTCTTGCATGCCATATCTATTTATCTACTTTTTAGGGGTTCTCAATTAAGCTTTACTTTCCAAGAGCTCGGCCTCAACTCGGTCCTCTATTTCCCAGCGGATTGGCCTTATCTTGGCCCTTAATTTGATTCCTAGAAGCTCGGCCCAGCTTCCCAATAGCTCGGCCTCAGCTTGGGCACAGCTCAAATCTACTTCCTAATAGCTCATCCACAACTCAGATCTGCTCTTAAGAGCCCCCACCTATGTTGGTCTTGGGTTTCTTTCATAACACTTATAGTCTCCGCATGCATCACCATTTGTTTATGAACTCAGGCAACAACTAGTCAAACAAGGAGCATATAAATGTTGTATTTCATCCTCCCGTGAGATCGAACTAATCAATGAGCTCAGAATGACAAAACCAAACAGTCATTCCAGTAGGCCAGCATAGTGATCATAACCTCAATCTCCATTTCGTTCTAATTCCAATAATGGCACGAGGCCACATGATCCCCATGATCGACATGGCATGGCTCATGGCCAACTCGTCACTTTTGTCACCATGCATGCCGCTCAACGCTGCTCGTTGCAAGACCTTCAGCGACTCCATACATGGCTCCGGCCTCCCCATCCATTTCCTCAACCTGCCATTCCGATGAGCTAAAGTTGGGCTCCCAGAAGGATGTGAGAACCTTAACACCTTGCCATCCAGAGACTTGATCATGAACTTCATGCAAGCATGCAAATTGCTAAAAGATCATTCTTAAGAGGTTTAGTAAAGATATCTGCAACCTACTCTGTACCTCTTTCCTTGTAATACATTCTCTGATGAAATGATAACGAGTGTTGATAAAATTGGTGGGAGTACAAATGGTGCAAAATATCATCGAAGAAAATGATGACGAACCTAAGAAGATAAGTGGAAAAAAGATGTTCATCACTACCTGAAAAGTTGAAGGGGCCTTCGTTAAGAAAAAGGGCATAACGAGAAACTCAAAATGCCCATCACTAGTACGGAACACGGTTTTGTAGGTGTCTTTGGAGTAAACTCATATATAGTGATATCTCATGCGGAGATCCAATATGCTGAATACATGGCTCCCCCTAATTCATCCAACAGCTTATCAATAGTGGGTATTGGACATTTATCCTTCACAATGGCGGCATTAAGACCCACCCTCGAAGCGAGGATACCGAATTCCTAATTCTAAAGGAGTAAATGTAACTAGGCCAAGTAGAAGCTGGGCCTAGGTTGGGCCAACCGAATTCCCAATTCTAAAGGAGGGAAACCCACATGACTCTGTGTTCACCTGAGAAGCACCATCCTCGAAGCAAGCCGCATAAGCTCGAGCCATGGAGAATGCCTCCATCAAAGTAGTCGAAAGATGGAATTGGAGCTCGCGACGGATATCCCACTGGAGGCCTTTAATGAAAAAAACTAATAAGGAGAGGCTCAGAGATACCAGTAACCTTATTCAGCAACTCTTCGAACTGAGCCTGGAAGTCGGCGATCGAGCCCTTCTGAGTGAGCTTCGAGAAACTTACTTCGTAGTCCTCATACACAGCGAGACCAAAACGGTACTTAATAGCAACTAAGAAAGAGTGCCAGTTTGATAACAGACCAGTGAAGTCACTGGAACTAAGCGACCGTAGGACCCTCCAAATGAAAGGCGATGATCTGTACTCGAGTTTCCTCTAGTGTGCTATGAAAATCAAAGAAGGCCTCAATGCAGAAGAGCCATCCATTCGATCGGAACCATCAAAGCAAGGAACATCCAATTTCATGGAATGGAGAGCCGAGTTGGCCGGATGCTCAGACGACGAATCAAAACAGTGAGGCAATGATGTAATTGAGGACAACTCGTCACCATGCGGAAGGGAGTGTCGAAATTCAGCAAGCAGGTTCGCCATTTTAATATCACCGACTATCATGAACTGCTACAGAGTTTCATGGATAGAGTTGGAGAGAGTATATATCAAGCTGCTATTGGAGGATCAGTGGTTATTAGACGAATCCATGACATGACGCGAGCTGAAAACCAAAGGCTAGGAGAATGGTGATAAAAGCACCAATGAAAATAGAATGGAAGATCGCCCTTCGAGCAGGTGTGAGCTCTTAGAAGAAAAAAAAGGGCTAGGAAGATAAGAAGAATCATAGGAAAGAGAATTTGTTAGTAATTCATTATTTCATAACCTCCCCAATTACAAGGCCCGCTTAAAAGGCAGAGAAAGTTACGCCTAACCACCCTTGAGAATCACAAATAGGATTGTAAACAGACCGAGCTTGATTGGGTTGGTCCCAGCTTGAAATCAACTCAAAATAGACTAGCTCGAGTTCGAGTTCGAAATTAGCTCGAATAAGTTTGCTCAAGCTCGACTTGATTTTAATTTCGAAAGCTCGAGCTTGAACACGATTTAGCTCAAAATTAAGAGCTCAATTCTAATTTTGAAATCTCGAGCTTAACTCGATTTAGTTCGAAATTAAAAACTTATTTATAGATTAATTTTTTTATTTATATATTATATGATAAGGGTAAAATCGGCAAGGACACGTGGAAATGTCTCAACCCGACACGTGGAAGATTCCGCACCCTCAGATCACTAACGCAGACCCGAACCCATTCTCCCCCAAAGAATTTTCCGAAGAGCTACCCGAAGAGCTACCTGAAGAGCCTTTTCGAAGAATCCCCCGGAGAGTCTCCTGAAGAGCCTCCTGAGCAGGTTCCAAAAAGAAAAGGAACTTCCAAACAGCTTCCAAATGGTCTCCCAAGCAAACCTTCAGAAGAGATTTCCGAACAAGCCTTCCGAATGGGCCTCCTCTTCTCTCTTTGCCGAGGAGCTCTGAGCCCTTTTGGAAGGAACAATAGGCAAACTGAAAAATCGAAGAGGTCATGACCAAGGCCTATAAATAGCCAAGGCCTCACACTTGTAAAGCAGATTGAACTCTTTGTACACACACTCTCCCCCTCTCTCCTCCTCACTTGTAAAAGATCACTCATAGTGGATTTCTCCCTCCAAGCTTGGAGACCCGTGGTTTTTCCCCGATTCAAGGGGTTTTCCACGTTAAAGTCTTGGTGTTTGTCTTCTCGATTCTCTCTTTCTTGGCCTTCTTGGATTTTTTCCCTAAAAAATCCTTATAAATTCAAGTGTTGGCTTGATTCTTGGGATCTTCCAGAAAATCTCGTTAACATTATATATTAAATCTCGAACAATATTTTCCACTCTATTTTGTTCTTGGGCTTTAACCCGAAAAGCCTTCTTATTATTGATGGTTTCAATCATATATATGTTCCTTCACTTTTCTCTGGTTAATCGATGTGGGACTATGTTTGCATACCCAACATAAAAGAAACTTATCTCATTCTTAGCACACAAAGTCATTTACCCAAGCAGGTTTATTGATGGGGTGCTTGGGCCTTCCTGTATCAGCCTCTGTAATGGACTCCTCTTCAACCTCCTCAGCAGGCTTAAGATAACTCCTTTGGACCAAATCTATAGGATACGAGATTGTCTATCACAAAATAATAGGGTAAACTACACGATTAGTCACCCACCTATTCATGTGTTTCTATTTTGGTCACTCACTTTTAAAAAGTTACGATTCAGTCACCCAACTTTAAAATTCTATGTTTTTAAGTCACTCGACTACATGGTGTTAATGATGCGGTGCCATTTGGGCACCTGGAGCATGTTTGAAGGATTTCCAACCGTATGGATGGGAAGATCATCGAAAAATAAGCTAGCCTGTCAATTTTCATACAATTTGGTAACCGTTTGGTCCTCCCACTTAATGGTTCTTATTTTATAAAAATCAACGAGCGGTTCATAATTTCAACCGCTAAGGGAGGCTCAAATGGTTCTCAAATCGTATGAAAATTTGATGCGCCAAATTTTATTTTTTCGATGATCTTCCCATTCATATGATTGGAAATCCTTAAAACATGCTCCAGGATTAACACCGTGAGATTGGGTGATTTAAAAATATAGAATCTTAAAATCGTGGGTGACAATCGTGAATCCTTTAAAAGCATGAAATTGACCAAAATAAACACACAACAGGCCACGTACCGATTAATCACAGTAGTTTACCCAAAATAATATTACTCATGTTCTTTTCTCTTCTTGGACTTGTCCTTGTGACATTTAATTAGATCCTTTTGCAGTCTATGGAGAAGAAAATGTGACAGATAGTTCATTGTATTCTAAGTGGAAACTTTTATCAAAGAATTTTAAATATTCAAACAAGCCATGCAGACTTGTGGCACTGCTAGTCTTCAAACAAATGAAAGAAAAACAAGTGCATTTTTTGAAGATCTTAAAAACTTGTCAACCTTCTATGCAGTGGCATAGATTCTCAGTATATTCTAATGGACAAGAATTTTAACATCCACTCTTCACAAACATCACACTCCTTGTTCTCCATTCTCCATTATATTGTAATTTTTTAAGCTAAATTCTATAGCAAAGCAAACACTTATAACATGGCTGGTTAGACAATCCAAAACCACCCAGCCTCTCTGTGTCAGTCCTACTCCCAAACAAAATAGCTCCTCTATTGGCTTGCGTCACACAAATATAGAACCGTGAACTCCAAGGCTTTCCCCTATCACTAGAAACAAGTAGATACTCCGTCGTCTCCATATAAACAACACACATGCATCCCTAGCTATCCATCAATCTCCACACTCGCAAGCACTCCACCACCATGACCAAACAAACAACCATCAATGGCTTCAATACAGCTTCTGCTGCTGCTCCTCATGTTGTTATAGTTCCACTGCTGGCGCAGGGCCACACGATCCCCATGATCGACATGGCGCGGCTGCTGGCCGAGCGTGGCGTGCAGGTGACCTTCATCACCACAGCAGTGAACGCGTCACGCATCACGCCGATCATAGACCAAGTGCACGAGTCTCACCTACCTATAAACTTCATCGAGCTCCCGTTCCCCGCCGCCGAAACCGGGCTCCCCGAAGGCTGCGAGAACTGCGACCTCGTCCCGTCCAAAGAACTCTTCAAGAACTTCTTCGATGCTCTTTTTCTCCTCCGCCACCCTCTCGAGCAACACCTCAAAGACCTCGTCCCCCGCCCGACATGCATGATCAACGACATGTGCAACCCTTGGGCCGCTGATGTTGCAAAAGCACTCAACATTCGTAGGCTCGTCTTCCACGGTCCTTCATGCATCTACATCTTCTGTTGCTATGTCTTGCAAAAGCACAACATCTACGAGAAACTCACAGACGATGCTGAGGAAGTCGTCGTGCCGGACTTGCCGAACACTTTCCGTGTCTCAAGAATACATGCGCCCGGGTGGTTCAACTCGACGGACTTCAAGCAGCTGCGTGATGAGGTTCTGCATGCGGAGGAGACGGCGGATGGAGTGGTGATGAACACGTTCGATGAGATCGAGCCCATGTTTGTGGAAGCATACAAGAAGGTAGTCGGAAAGGATGTCTGGACGGTCGGGCCGTTGTGTTTGTATGACAAGGATTTTAGTACAAGGATTGTCAGAGGGAACAAGCTGGCTGCAGTTGACCAGGACCGGATGTTTAGCTGGCTGGACTCAATGGAGGAGAGGTCTGTGCTTTATGTTAGTTTTGGTAGTTTGACGAAGATGAAAGTGGGACAAATCTTTGAGATTGGAGCAGGGCTTGAGGCTTCCGGGGTTCCTTTTATTTGGGTTATTAAGGATGTGGAGAAGTCGGTGGAGGTTGTTGAATGGCTGGAGGGGTTTGAGGAGAGGATGGGTTTGAGGAGTCTTGTGATCAAGCGATGGGCACCTCAAGCAGTGATACTGTCGCACAGGGCTATTGGTGGTTTTATAAGTCATTGTGGATGGAACTCGACGCTGGAGGCTGTGTCCTCTGCAGTGCCCATGATCACATGGCCGCACTTTGCAGACCAGTTCTTGAATGAGAGGTTGGTAGTGGAGTACTTGAGGATTGGTATAAACATTGGAGTGAAGAAGCCTGTGTTTTATTTGGGTGAGGATGAGATTCCTGTCATGAGGGATGATGTGGAGAGAGCGGTGAGGAGTTTGATGGGGGATGGGGAGGAGGCTGAGGAGAGAAGAGTGAGGGCTAGAGAGTTGAAGGAGAAGGCAATGAAGGCTATGGAAGAAGGTGGTTCTTCTTATGAGAATATAACGAGGTTGATTGATTACATCAAGCAGCAGCCACCCTGTAAGGATGTGCAGGGAACTGAATTCTGATTTGTTTTTCTCGTGATTTATGTATTGTTTGTTCCATCTCTGGTAGTGGTTGGTCTACTACATTTCCCCTGTTTTGTTTGTAATATATATATATATATATATATATATATATATATATATATAAACTATATTTATTAATTAAAAATTAATAAAAATATTGATATAATAAAATATGTTGATGCTGATAATCTGCACGCATGATCGGAGCAGATTAGAATCAACCAGTAAATTTTGGTGGAGAAAGTGAGCTTCAACTAGTTCAAAAGGAAAATGGTCAACAACTCGAGGTGGTTTTGGATGAACACCGTCTTTGTAGGAAACAGCTCTTCAGATTATAATCCTTAATGAAAGTCCAGGTGTATCCTCAGACCCTCCGACGATCAAGCTAGTAAGCTTGATTGGAGGTGTAGAAGTTGAAGAAGAGGAGAAGAGAGAGATTCTCAAGAAGAGTGTGAGAAAAAGCAAGAAGATCGAGAGAGAAAAAGAGTTTCTCAGTGAGCCAGAGCTTGGGGAATGAATTGAAGTCCCTAAATTTCTATCTAGATACCCTTTTATCCCTTATGAGAGTCGGTTGCTCGAGAAGCCTCCTCTAATTTATTTACCTTTGGGATCATGACATATGTATGGTCAAATTTCTCCCATAACAATTGCCATATCTGTAGCATTATGCCCTTTTATCTATGATGAAGGAGGTCTTCTCCTCATCCAACTTGGCCATCTTAATCTGGTTACACCTCAAGAATGCATCCAGGAAGCTCAGTAGCTCATGCCAAGCCATAGAATCGACCAATTTATTGATCATGGAGAGAGAGAAGCTATCTTTTGAACACGCCTTATTAAGGTACGTGAAGTCTATGCACATGGGTCATTTCCCGATAGCTTTCTTGACTAAGACTATGTTGGGGAGCCATTTCGGATAGTGAACTTCTTAGATAAAGTCTACTCTGAGCAGCTTGTTGATCTCTTCTCAATAGCTTATTACCGCTCAAGAGTGAAGTAACATCACTTCTGAATAATAAGTTTGAAGGAAGGGTCCACATTCAGATGATACTTCATGACCCTCCTATCCACCCTCGACAGGTCTTCGGGTATCAGGTGAAGATGTATGTATTGTCCCGCAGAAATATTCGAATTTCCTCTTTGCTCGCCTTGTAATTTCACAAATATTTGAACAGTGCGATTTGGTTAGTCCTTTGCCAGCGGTACTATAACAATGTCTTCAATAAGGGTCGCTCTCTATTACTACTTGTCCTTAGCTTCTCCATGCGTCTAAATCAGAAGGGATTCCTATATTTTTTTTCCCCGTAGTAGAGCGACGTAGCATTGTCGAACAGTCGGATGGACACCCCTAAGTTCTCCGCAATTGTGCTCGGTTGGGAACTCCATCAACAAATGGTAGGTTGAGACGACCGCTCTCACTGCATTTAACGTTGGCCTACCAAGTATAACATTATAGTTGAAGAGGCATTTGATGACAAGGAAATTTACAATCACCGCGGATTGTCTAAAAAAACTTTCAGCGATAAAAGGGAGGGTGATCAATCCCTCTTGGTTGTACTACTACCCCACCCCACCTCCCAAGTGAAGCTGACCAATGGCGACTTCACAGGCTTCAACATCTCCAGTCCGAAACCCATCTTCTCTTAGGCATCCAAAAAGATGGTGTTGGTCAAGCTCCCGCTGTCGATGAGAACACGTATAACTTCAAAGATGGAGATCGTCATTATAACCACCATTAATGTGTCATCATGAGGATAGTGGACCCTCTCGAGGTTGTCATCCGGGAATGTAATTAGTTGCTCTGTGCACTGCCTCTTCCTTTGGTGGTCTCCTCAGGTCGGCATCCGAGCATAGGTCATATATGACCTCCGTCGGGGATTAGTTCCATTTCTAGGATAACGGGCATTCCTTTTGAGGGTCTCATGCAAGTACAAAGTGAAGTAACCATGACAGATCAAATCCTCAATCTCGTCTTTCAACTAAATGTAGCCCTCTGTATCGTGCCCTCGAACCCGATAAAAACTGTAGTACTTCTTTGAATCTTTTCTTCTGCCAGCATTCTTCATCTTGGTCGACCATTTTAGAATCCTCCCATTCTGTATATGAATGAGGATCTCAATCCTGCTAGCATTGAGAGGGGTATAGTTGCAGAACTGAGTCGAGTCCTCCTTTTGGTGAACTTCTTGTGGTTAAAACCTCAGCTTCTTGGGTTGCTTTTGAGGTTCTAGTTTCCAATTCTCCTCCCTCTTGGGCTTCTCTTGTCTAACCTCTTCTCTCCCTATCGCTTGGATCTCCTCGATATTGTTGTTTTTCTTGGTCCTAGCCAGGACATCGTCCAGATCTCTCGGTTGTTTTTTTGGAGAAAGAAAAGTGGAAGGAAGATTGGTGCAACCCTTCCATTAGTGCCACTACAACAAAAACCTGATTGAGGTCAAGCACCTCTAGTATTTCCATATTGAAACAATGGATGTAATTGCGAAGGCTTTCTCCTTTGTGTTGCTTTATTCTCCTCAGCATCGTCGAGGTCTTCCTCTACTTCTTGCTATTGATGAAGTGTCTGACGAAGAGCTCGCTCAACTCTTCAAATTAAGAGACAAACTCTAGGGGGGGAGGCTGGTAAACCACATCTGTATTGTACCTCATAGAGTAGCCGAGAACGTCCCACACATGATGTCGTCCCGAGCTCCATGGAGAAATATCATAGCCTTGAAAGACTCCAAGTGATCGACTGGGTACGAGGTGCTATTGTAAGAGTCGATAGACAGCATCCTAAATCTGGACAGGGGTAAGGCCTCTTGGATCTCTGGAATGAAATGAGAGATCGTCTGGGAAACATACCTTGGTGGTTCCCTAGCTTCTTGGGACACAACCTTGATCTAAGGTCTTGGGTAATTCGTGAGTTGAGGTTTAGGTTAAGGTGATCATCTCAATCTAGTCGTTGATGAAGCAACCTCCTCTTTTTGCTCGCGCCTTGCCTTTAGGCTCTGGTGCGTGTGTAGTGGAGTAGTGGTGGGTGCTGAGATGTCTGCTACTCCACCAATTGGAAGGCTCAGGTAAGCACCTCGATTTTCTCTTCAAGAACAATGTACCTCGAGTTTTGAACATCTCCTCTGAGGACTGCTAGTCGGTCCTGGCGAGTACCTTCTATTTCTTGGATGTCGTTGCTTCTAGTTGTGTTATTGTCGAGTTGGTCAGTGATCTGACTCCATTTGTCTCTTGCCATGATTGAGAACTTCACAGCTTCTTAATCAAGAAGATCAATCTTTCTTACAGACGTTGCCAACTATTGCTGTTGGCATCTACCCTTCCTTGGGATCAAACAAATCTAGATCAACGGGTGATGGAGGTTGGTGACGGTTGCAGTGTTTCAGTTGATTTTGAGGGAGAGATAGGTTGTGATAGATGACTTCTTGAGCAAACTCCTTGTTTACAATATCAATGCTTCGCCCAGAGACCAGCTTTCAAAGATCGCACCTCACCTTGACAAGGAATTGTAGAGGAAGAGTCACAAAGCTTCGTCTTATTTGGAGGAGCCTCTGACGCTCAAGTCAAGGACTCTAAAGGGAGAAGAAAGTAAGGAGGAAAGTGAGAGGGAGAGCAGGAGAGAGTGAAAAGGATTTCGAGAGTGAGAGTGATGCTCAAGCTATCTCTCAATCTTAGTGAAATCGAATAACCTCTTTTGTGAGCCGAAAATCTCCTTATATAGCCCGAAGACCATTGGCCAGCTCGAAGATAACTGACTGTCAGCCTGGAGACAATCAGTTGCTAGATTTCAACACCTTTTAAAATCCATCATCCACTATCAAATGACCAAACGGTTATGATGACAGTTAATCTCTTATATGGGCGCTTATGATCATGTTACGTGTCCTCTTATATTTTTTCCCATAATGCATAGAATCAAGATTTTAAGATCTTTAACAAATGTACTTGTTTTTCTTTCATTTGTTTGAAGATTAGCAGTGCCACAAGTTTAATTTGTTTGGGTTGTTTGAATATTTAAAATTCTTTGATAAAGCCTTCCACTGAGAATATAATAACTATCCGTCACATTTCTTCTCCGTAAGCTGCAAAAGGAACAAAGGTCACAATGACAAAGTCCAAGAAGAGAAAACAAGAACATGAGTAATACTAGTTTGAGGCTTGAGTAGTGAATTGGAAAGATTGTCTTTTTAACACATAATGATTCAACGAATAAGAAAAGAGGGTCTGGCTACCAAATTCTAGAAGAATATGAACTCTGACAAAGACTATAGGACCATAGAATTAAGAAGCAAATCCCATCACTCCAGAGAAAACAAACAAGAAAGAAAGGAAGACCATGCATGTGTGGTGCCACACCTTCGGTCCCATTTCCTTGTTGAAGTAGACTTGCTTATAAATTTTAAGCTTGTTACATCTAGTTTCTATTTCTTCGACTTTCTGCAATCACAAATAGGACAAGAACAAAACAGGAAAAGGAGTTGGGTTTCCACTTTCCAGTCTTCCACTGAGAAATATTCTAGAACTTATACTTATTTTAAAAAATAAAAATAATAAGTGATCAATATTTTTCAAAGATTTTATTTTAATAACATAATAATCAAAATATATTTCAACTAGAGATATTTATTGTTAAAAAAATCTTTTAATGAGTTCAAGATAGACAAAGACCACTAAATCTCTCCCGACAAAGAAGATATTATAGTCTTGTAGAAGTGGAGTGATTAATGCGGTTTTGATTGTTTATTTTATTATTTAATTTTTCATGCACTCCATGAGCTTGCATTGAAGTTTAGGTAGTTTTAAATTGCCAAAATTCCTCATGTAGATAATGAAAAAGCTAACTTTCTTTGAAAGTTTACATGCCGACTTGAGTCAATCAATCAATCTCCAACATCTCTTTGACACATTAAAAGCCAATCAGTAAAGGAGGTCCAAGAGATCCAGGAAGAGCTGAACTAATTTAACTCTATTTAAAACTACCTGAAGGAAGGATCACTCTCAGCTGACTAAAAAGAGGCTCAGAAGATTGTCAGAAGGTCCGTCCACTTTACTATCTTTAACGACTAATTGTACAAGATGTCATATACTCTGCCTAATTTGAGATGTCTACGCCCTTCTAAAGCTGACTATGTTCTCTAGGAAGTACATGAAGGGATATGTGGTAATCATCTTGGGAGAAGGTTAATGGCCTACAACGTCCTCAAACAAGGGTATTACTGCCCAACTCTGACACAGGATACATTGGCCCTTGTTCAAAAGTGCAAGACATGCCAGTATCACTCAAGGATCCAACTATAGCCAACCACTCAACTTACTTCCATTGTGAGTCTGAGGTCATTTGTAATGTTGAGGATAAATATTCTTGGGCCTTTAGCAATGACGATCTAACAATTGAAGTTCCTGATTGTCTCCATAAACTACTTTATCAAGTGGATGAAAACTGAACCTCTAGCAAAAATCACAAAACATGCTTGCCGAGAATGGAGCAGGGTTGTAGGTTTCCGGGGTTCACTTTATTTGGGTTATTAAGGTTGTGGAGAAGTCGTTGGAGGTTGTTAAGTGGTTGGAGGGGTTTGAGGAGAGGATGGGTTTGAGGAGTCTTGTGATCAAGGGATGGGCACACCTCAAGCAATGATATTGTCACACCGGGCGGTTGGTGGTTTTATAACTCACTGTGGATGGAACTTGACGCTGGAGGCTGTCGACTGGATTGCCCATGATCACATTGCCGCACTTTGCGGACCAGTTCTTGAATGAGAGGTTGGTAGTGGAGTTCTTGAGAATTAGGATAGACAATGGAGTGAAGAAGCCTGTGTTTTATATGGGTGAGGATGAGATGCCTGTCATAAGGGATGATATGGAGAGAATGGTGAGGAGTTTGATGGGGGATGGATAGGAGGTTTAGGGCCTGCTTGGATGGAGGTAAATGGAGGTTTTTGGAGATAAGGTTCTCCATGAACCCATGCTTGGATGGAGGGTTTTGGGGGAGGGTAAGGTTTTTAGAGGTAAATGGAGGGTTGAAAACCTCCATTTTCTCAACCCTCCAAATCGGAGGTTTTTGGAGGTTTACTTTTTTAAGTTTACCAAAATGCCCTTAGGCTTTAATATATAACATTAAATAATTTAATATATTATCATATAACATTAAATATTAATTAAATATTAAATATTTAATTAAAATATATTATTAAATAATCTAATATATTATCATATAACATTAAATATTAATCAAATAATTAATATTTAATTAACATATAACATTAAATATTAATTAAATATTAAATATTTAATTAAAATATATTATTAAATAATCTAATATATTATCATATAACATTAAATATTAATTAAATATTTAATATTTAATTAATATATAACATTAAATAACTTAATATATTATCATATAACATTAAATATTAATTAAATATTAAATATTTAATTAAAATATATTATTAAATAATCTAATATATTATCATATAACATTAAATATTAATCAAATATTTAATATTTAATTAATATATACCATTAAATATTAATTAAATATTAAATATTTAATTAAAATATATTATTAAATAATCTAATATATTATCATATAACATTAAATATTAATTAAATATCAATATATAGCATACAATAAATTCAAACTCCTATAAAATATTAAGTTATCTATTCAAAGGGTATTTTGGTAATGTTAGCACAAAACCTTACCTCCCATTACCTTCAAACCAAACACCACACGGTTTAAAAACCTCATTTTACCTTACTTCCATCCAAACAAGATATGGTTCCAAAACCTTCTATTACCTTACCCTACCTTACCTTACCTTACTTTGTGAAACCTTCCTTCACCCCTCCCAAGCAAGCCCTTAGGAAATTGGATAAATCATGTTTATTAATTTATTAATTTATTAATTAAAAGATTATAAGAGTATAGATATAATGAAATACAATAGGTCATTCATTCCAATATTTCGTCACAGTTTTGGGCCACTTGGTCACATGAGTTTTATCAAATCAAAAAAATTAAAATAAAAAATCAATTCAAAATAATTGTGTTGTTACCATAAAAAACATCTTCAAGAGATGTTGAATTGACTACGGTATCTCACATTACAGAAGTGGTGTTATATCGGATCAAGGTTGTCTCCGGACATTTAATTGGGTTAAGAAAAAGTTTAGCAACTTGGATGCTAGAGGCCAAACCCCTTCAGCAGTATGTTATATGTGATGTTAGTTTTTATAATAGAAAATGATTGCTACTGGTGGTCAAGATGACAGACAAAATGCAACGTTGGCTCCCTTATCGCTCTTTTCTTCTAAGAAGTCTAGTTCAGCTCAAAGACCTTTATCATTGGCTTCCTGATCGAATATCTTAGTTGATATGTCGACATTCCGATCTCTGTTGGGATCATTGTCTCTGCTCCAAAGATGGGGCTCAAGGGTGACTTACAATAGTTGTCTGATATACCCATAAAGTGCTAGAGAGCTCATCTACCCAGATGGTCTTCGCTTGTTGAACTCGGGTCATGAGGCTTTGGAGGATAGTCTGATTATATTGACATGACCAACCCATTAGCCTGCGGGTGAATCACAAACATCAGCCTCGCCTCGATGCCCAACTCATGACAGAAGTCTTTATACTTCTGATTGTCGAAATGTCTCCCATTATCTGTGGCGAATGCTACTGGAATGTCGAATTTGCAGATAATCGACTTCTTGTCTTTGGTTCAATAACAAAGGCATTTGATCTTTAAGTACCCACTGACTATCTCCTTGTCCCCTCATTTAGAAGACTAGAAGAAACCATGCTTATAATGAGTTCCCCATTTTGGAGCAAAGTTGCTAAGTGACACCACAAATGTCTCCTAGCTTTCCGACAATGAACTCAAAAGTAGTAGAGCTTGTAACTCATCATCCAATACTATTTTTATAGCAGTTAACTGAATGACAATGCTTTGGACTTCATTTAGGTGCTCTACAATGGAGCCTCATTCATGAAACTTCAGGTTTACAAGCTTCTTGGCCAAGAATGCCTTGTTTTATGTCGTCTTTCTCTCATATAGTGACTCCCTCTTTGTCCATAAAACGTAGGCACAAGTCTCACTAGATACATAATGAAAAATAGAGTACGTCATCCAACCATTGTTAAATGTAACTAATAGGTATATGATTCAGCTTCTTCTAATCCTTATCTAGCATATCATCTGCCTTCTCTCTTTTGCATTCTATAAGATCATAGATCTCCTTGCAATAGAGAATGTCTTCTATCTTTGGTTTCCACATATCCAATTTGAGTTGTTAAGCTTCACCATGGTGCTAGAACTCCATTCCGTTCTCCTTTGAATTTTCAAGCTCTAATACTACTTGTTAAGGGGGGAGCAAACAAGACCAAAGACCTCAAAGGAGAGGTGCAACTGTAAAAGAGAAATAGCAATAGAGGAACAATACACCAAAGGTTAGTGGAAAACTCTCCAAAATCGAGGGACCATGGGGCATTGGCAAGCAAGCAATCCACTAAAATCATAAGAACATATAGAATTCTAGATCTCAAGTAGTTGTTGCCCTAACTTGGGATAGTATCAATATAAGGAGGAAATTAACCAAGAAGATACAAGTCTTGAGCACTAAAGCTCTAACAATCAAGCTCTTACAACAATCTAAAGAGTAATATTTACCTTCTTGATGATGGAGACCAAAGTAGTGTGAAAGGCCTCCTTGTCGTGAATAAGTACAAATCCCTTCTTCAACTTCTTACTTTCCCTTCTTTTTTGCCCTATCTTTTTATCTACTTTTTAAGAGTTCTCAGTTCAGCTTTGCTTTCCAGTAGATTGGCCTCAGCTCTGTCCTTCCCCGCAGCTTAGCCTTAGCTCGGCCCTTTGTTTCCCAACAACTCGACCAGAACCCGAATCTACAGTCTACAAACCTGGCGTTACAAATGGTCGCAGGCTTCTCTGGTGTAAACTTAATAAACTTGCAAGGCCTCAAAACCTATATCATAAACCTACACACAAAATTTGGGTAATAAGGACTTGAACACGAGTACATCAACATAGTATTAATATCATTACATATAAGTCCAAGTCTAATACAAGAGTCTAACAGACATCAACAAAACTACTCTCAATGCATACGGTGCTACTAGATGGTACCCCTCGTCTGGCTAGTCGCCCAATCTAACTACTCCTGATCGAAAAAATTTCAATAACCACAATATGAGCTTGAAAGCCCAGTAATCAGTCCATTAAAAACTTATTTGAATCATGCATAATTGTATGAAAATATCATAATTTACTTTAGCAAAATACACTTTTAAAACCTTATATCAAAACACATGTAAGTATATTGAGCAGGATAAAGTGCAGCAAAATACAAAAAACATCCCGAATGGGTGGGAGTAAATATATCTCTGAAATCAGAATCATTATCAAAATATTAAGTCATTAAATTTTCTATGACCATTTGTTTTACCTTGGTGACCAGAGTCAGAATGTCAGAGCAGATTGTCAGAGTTCCTAATTTATTTTATCTCAGTGGCTCAATCGAGTCAGAATGTCAAAGTCAAAGCATAGTTAATTTGGTGACCCAAAGAATTTGTTAAAGATATAGTCTTGAGGTTTCAAAATTCAAAACATAGTGTAAAACCAATCGAAAACAATAATTAATAAGTAAATATCTAAATTTAAACCAACACTTTACAACATGCCTATAAACAAGTATAACCCTTTACATTAACAAAAGGAAAAGCTCATGGCATAGTGACCTAGTCTCACAGTACACTACTTCATGTAGTCCTACATATGTATAAGTTTACAGATGTAATCCCACACCAAACCATAATCTCTACCTAAAAGCAACTGAAGAACATAGAGTTACAATGTTGATTTGTCATGTTATTTTGAGCAGCTATATAGGAATAAGTAATAAGTTAATGTTAGAATGGAAAAATATAGTAATAAAACAGTTCTACCTTGAAGACTCCTACAATGTGCAGATAAAAACCCATCACCAAAACACTAGTTGAATCTTTTATAAAATTACCAAAAGGCTCATAGCCTAGTGGCATAACCTTGGGTCCGTGCGTTGGGTAATTCTCCTTAAGGGCGAGTCTCGGGATCGAGTCCCCGCCCCCGTAAATAGGGGCACAAGCTCGAGTCAAGTTTACTCCTCGAGGACTGTACGCGCACGGTGAGGGGTCAGGGACAATCGAGTGAGTTTACTCCTCGAAACCCATAGCCACGTCCCTGACTGACCCGTATGGAGGCTCTTTATGGCCTATGTCAAAAAAAAAAATCTTTTATAAAATTCCTATTTACTTAGATTAGTTGACCCGTTATTAACCACTGCATTGAAGATTGACTATTGGGAAATCCCTATTCAACCCAACATTTCAGAAGTTTCCAAGGCATTAGGGGAAAACACCAAAGACATAGAGATCAAAGAAATAAGTGGCATAGCACGAAGGAATAACTGGAACATAATACTCTTAAGCTAATGACACTAAGGATAGGTATCTACAAGCTTTACGCTTTCTCATAAAAACAATTAAAGCAACTTTCACAAGATAAAGAGAAGTTGCCAAACTTGAAAACTTACACTGTCCACCTACATAGTGTTCAAACTTTCATTTCTCCTATCATCTAATCACAACATTCCAAGTAAGATCAACTAGTTGAATAGCCTTTAAGGCGCTTTTCTTCCATAGATTTAAATCAAATTGATTACCATGCATGTTTTGTTCACATTTCCAAGCATTCAATTGGTCATTTACCATACTCAAAAGTTATAGGATTCCCAAACTACAATAATGATAGTCAATGGAAAAACATGAGTTGTATGCACATGAATCATTGATCATAAGGACTTACACATTTAATTTTGCATTTCAAAAGAAAATCATATTATGCATTAGTGGAATTAAAGTCACAAGGAATAGTATTGCAAAACCAATGCTAAATTATTTCACTTACAACCCTCATGACTTGTCATTTCCTATGTTCCCAGAATTGGAGACCTCTCTAAGTAAACATCCTAGAGTACATATGGAATTAAAGAAACTCATTACATGAGATGAACCTTTTATTCAAGTAATTAAATTATTCAAGGGCATTTCATCTAACAGTTGGGGTGCAAGATAAGAAGATCACTTCAATCGATTGCATGCAAGCATCAACAACATACTAATCTACTTGTTGAAATACACAACATACTAAAATTTACCTTTATTCTAGTCAAGGTTAGCTAGGAGTCCATCTCCTCCCTATTGACACCTCACATAGTCATAGCGCCGACCACGGAGATCTGACCTCAAAAGACTTCATCCATGACCCGTCGTCCAGTGAATAACGACTTCACCTCCGGCCTACACGAGGTCGAGGGTTGACCCTGAGAAATTAACAAAAGGGTTCTTCAACTTCGCCACCTTGGGGACATGGACCTCGGGAATTGTGCCTCAACGATAGGTGCCTCAGAAGGTGGAACCTCCAAGATTGGCTTGGGAGATAGAAACTTTGGTGGTGTTGTGGGTCTGACCCAAGAGAGATAATGTGAGGCCTCTGAGGCCCATAAATCATGTTGACTGAGGGGTCCGCCTTCTCGACCAACGGTGACCTATGGAGGGAGGAAGCCCCTAGATGAACCCAAGACTTCTTCCTTGAACAGAACAACACCTCGGCAGGTCTCTTTCCCTTATGGGAAGAGCTGGAGGGAGAACTTGTTGGCTAGTTCATCAGGGCCCGCACCAGATGGTTGCGACTACGGGAGTCTCTACAAGTATAGAAATAACAAGTTAGATGCAATCTAACTCTTCGACAAATAAACTCCCAAAGGAACATCCTACTTGTCGCTATAAAAAGCCCATGACTCTTGAGGTTCTTTGTCGTGACTATGTTGGAAAGAGGAACCGAGGAGATAGTTTGGAGATGGGTTCGTTGGTCTTCCTCTGCAGTCAGATGAAGAAAAGGCTAAGTGATGTGGTCTCAGCTGTAATTAAGTTAGAAGTTTTTATTAATTTAAACACTTAGTTTATGCATGTTTTAGAGTTAGTTATAGATAGTTTATCTTTAGTGAACGTGGGAGTCATGGGTAGTTTTTTTTTCTCATTTTAGATTGTGATGTCAGTCAGTGTTATGATTTTTAATCTCTTCTTCTGAATATATGAAATGTTGTTGTCTTCTTGGTGAATAATCTTCTAAAATCTCTTTGTTTGGAAGCTGATCTCTTTGTTTGGAAGCTGACATCCTCTTCGAAAGACAAGGGAGCTTTATAAGAAATTAATATCCATATTGGGGATGCCTCATGAGGTAGGGATCCTCCACTCAAACTCATTAGACACAAAGAAGAATTCAGGCTTATAACCATGGATGGCAAAAGGAATATCACTGAGGAATGACCTATTATTTCAGGCTGAAAAATAAAACCAGTCGAATTTTAGATGTGTTTTCAAGAAAAACAAAAGATTAATTAAACAAGCAGAGGCTAGGCTCATAGTTGATCAGTTGTTGGAAGATGATGAGGAATCCACAAAGGATCCTCCACGGCGTGCATGAAAAATTAAATAATAAAATAAACAATAAAAACAACATTAATTAATCACTCCAACATGCTATATATATGACTATTCCTCACCACATTTGAACTACACTTCTATAATATCTTTTTTTGTGGAAAGAGATTTAGTGGTTAATTTTTACCACCGCTTATCTCCTTGACTTGAACTCATTAAGGACCTGTTTGGATGCATAGTAAACTTTTTTATAGGATTTTAATTTCATAGTATGTGGACCCGATCCCTATGGGGAAAATTACAGTAAACATTCCTATGGAATGTTTTTTGGTTACGCACAGTAAAATTTCCTATGAAATAATTTTAATATTTTAAAAAATATTTTTTTTCAAAAAAATAACCGTTAGAGTTTTGAAAAAAATATCCGTTGTAAACTATTTGTTGAAAAATAGCCATTATATACTAGCCGTTAATCATTTTGCCCTATTTATACCCAACACTCTTCTTGTAATAGTATTCATTCACAAACTTATCTCCCTTTGTCTCTAAATTTTCACATTTCCAAAGCTCATATTCAATATGGATTTGGATCATTGGAGAAGGATTAATGAAGATGATGATGAATTCGTGTTCACCATTTCACCGAGCTTGTTTCCTGGAGGTTCAAAAGTCGACCTTGTCATACCTCAATACTTACAGGTGCTGCATATGTAAGAGAAATCTTTAAAGGACATGAGGTACGCTGTAAGAGGGAGTTTCGTATGGAGCCTCGTATTTTCCAAGCACTGGCTAATTGTTTAAAGGAAAGGTCTCTTCTTCAAAACTTGAAAAGAATTGCAGTCGAGGAACAATTAGGGATGTTTGTGTACACTCTTGCACATAACGCTAGTAACCGTGACGTACAAGAGCGCTTTCAACATTCGGCAGAAACAGTTAGCCGTAATTTTCTTGATTTGCCATATGTTCTGAAATAGGTAACCAACAATAGATATAATAAATAACGCCAATAATGCATGTTTCACAAAGAGAAGAGTCCTTGTGGTATTTACATTTCACCCAGAAGAGAATTCCTACAAAATTATTAGCACCATCTAAATAATACTATACATATGCGTCCAATGTGAGTTTGTTTTCTTGGCACCATGTTTGCAAATGATACTAGTAGATCAATTACTCAACTCTTCACTAAGAAAACTAAAACATTTTTGGATTTTCACCTGCATTGACTAAATTATATTTGAAACTTTGGGGGAACGGACACCGGCCGTGAAGTAGCTTGCGGTGGAGAGGAGGTTGCTCGTCGGCCGGGGAACTGAGGGTTCAGAGAGAGCTTGTCACCGGATGTGGATCTGATAGTGGAGAGAATCACTGCTGGCTGGAGAGTTCACGAACAGAGGAGCTTCCTTGATGCAGTCTCAAGAAAGAACGACTCATCAATCGCGACAAACACAGGAAAAAGGAAAAGAGCTCATACCAAAGTTAAAAATTACTGTGGAATGAGCCCATTTCATAGTTACTTTTTTATGTAAAAAAGATAACCAAACGGGCTATAATGTATATTTCATAGTAATGGCCCATTCCATAGTAATGAGGGCCATTACATAGTAATATTGGTGCATCCAAACAGACCCTAAAAGACTTTTTTAACAATAAATATCTCTATTAGTTGGAATATATTTTAATTATTATATTATCATATTAATAAAATCTTTGACAAATATCACTTTTTATTATTATTTTTTAAAATAAGTATAAGTTCTAGAATATTATTCCTCAGTGGACTGGAAAGCCAACTCTTTCTCCTTTTGTTTTTTTCTTATCCTATTTGTGATTCCAGACAGTGGAAGAAACACAAAAAAACTTGATGGAATTCAAGTCTAAATTATACCCAAATCACAAGTTTACAATTTTTCAGAAACTTTATTTATAAGCAAGTCTACTTCAACAAGAAAATTGGACCGAAGCTGTAGCACTAGCACCTCACATGCAAGGTCTTCCTTTCTTTCTTCTTTGTTCTCTTTTGAGTGATGGGATTTGCTTCTTTTTTCTATGGTGCTATAGTCTTAATTTGTCAGAGGTCATACTCTTCTAGAATTTGTGTTCCAATTCACTGCTCAAATCTCAAAATAATATTACTTATGTTCTTGTTTTCTCTTTTTGGATCCAATTGTCATTGTGACCGATAGTTATTGCAAAAGTTTTATCAAAATATTTTAAATATTCAAACAAGCCATGCAAACTTGTAACTTGTGGCACTGCTAATCTTCAAGCAAATGAAAGAAAAACAAGTGCATTTGTTAAGCATCTTTAAAACTTTGACAACTTCCCATGCAGTGGCATAGATTCTCAGAATATTCTAATGTACAAGGATTTTAACATCCACTCTTCACAAACATCACACTCTTTCAGTATATTCTAACTTTTTAAGTTAAATTCTATAGTAAAGCAAACACGGTAACATGGTTGGTTACACAATCCAGAATCACCCAGTCTCACCGTGTCAGCCCAACTCCCAAATAGGATAGCTCTCCTCTATTGGCTTGCGTCACACCAATATAGAACCGTGAACTCCAACGCTTTCCCGTCACTAGAAACAAGTAGTCACTCTCCAATATAGAACCGTGAACTCCAACGCTTTCCCGTCACTAGAAACAAGTAGTCACTCTCCATATAAACAAACACACATGCATCCCTCTAGCTATCCATCAAGTAATCTCCACATTTGCGAGCACTCCACCACCACCATGACCAAACAAACAACCATCAATGGCTTCAATACTACTACTACTGTTGCTCCTCCTCTTCCTCATGTTGTTATAGTTCCACTGCTGGCGCAGGGCCACACGATCCCCATGATCGACATGGCGCGGCTGCTGGCCGAGCGTGGCGTGCGGGTGACCTTCATCACGACGGCGGTGAACGCATCGCGCATCACTCCGATCATAGACCGAGTGCACGAGTCTCATCTACCTATAAACTTCATCGAGCTCCCGTTCCCCGCCTCCGAAGCCGGGCTCCCCGAAGGATGCGAGAACTTCGACCTCGTCCCGTCCAAAGAACTCTTCAAGAACTTCTTCGACGCTCTTTTTCTCCTCCGCCACCCTCTCGAGCAACACCTCAAAGACCTCGTCCCCCGCCCGACATGCATGATCAACGACATGTGCAACCCTTGGACCGCCGACGTTGCAAAAGCACTCAACATTCGCAGGCTCGTCTTCCACGGTCCTTCATGCATCTTTATCTTCTGTTGCCATGCCTTGCAAAAGCACAACATCTACGAGAAAGTCACGGACGATACTGAGGAAGTCCTCGTGCCGGACTTGCCGATCAATGTCCTTATCTCAATAATGCATGCGCCCGGGTGGTTCAACCCAACGGACTTCAAGCAGCTACGTGATGAGATTCTTAATGCGGAGGAGACGGCGGATGGAGTGGTGATGAACACGTTCGATGAGATCGAGCCCATGTTTGTGGAAGCGTACAAGAAGGTGGTCGGAAAGGATGTTTGGACGGTCGGGCCGTTGTGTTTGTATGACAGGGATTTGAGTACGAGGATTGTGAGAGGGAACAAGGCTGCAGTGGACGAGGACCGGATGTTGAACTGGCTGGACTCAATGGATGAGAGGTCTGTGCTTTATGTTAGTTTTGGTACTTTGGCGAAGATGAAAGTGGGACAAATCTTTGAGATTGGAGCAGGGCTTGAGGCTTCCGGGGTTCCTTTTATTTGGGTTATTAAGGGTGTGGAGAAGTCGGTGGAGGTTGTTGAATGGTTGGAGGGGTTTGAGGAGAGGATGGGTTTGAGGAGTCTTGTGATCAAGGGATGGGCACCTCAAGCAGTGATACTGTCTCACAGGGCGGTTGGTGGTTTTATAAGTCATTGTGGATGGAACTCGACGCTGGAGGCTGTGTCCTCTGCAGTGCCCATGATCACATGGCCGCACTTTGCTGACCAGTTCTTGAATGAGAGGTTGGTAGTGGAGTACTTGAGGATTGGTATAAACATTGGAGTGAAGAAGCCTGTGTTTTATTTGGGTGAGGATGAGATTCCGGTCATGAGGGATGATGTGGAGAGAGCGGTGAGGAGTTTGATGGGGGATGGGGAGGAGGCTGAGGAGAGAAGAGTGAGGGCTAGAGAGTTGAAGGAGAAGGCAATGAAGGCTATGGAAGAAGGTGGTTCTTCTTATGAGAATATAACGAGGTTGATTGATTACATCAAGCAGCAGCCACCCTGTAAGGATGTGCAGGGAACTGAATTCTGATTTGTTTTTCTCGTGATTTATGTATTGTTTGTTCCATCTCTGGTAGTGGTTGGTCTACTACATTTCCCCTGTTTTGTTTGTAATATATATATATATATATATATATATATATATATATATATATATATATAAACTATATTTATTAATTAAAAATTAATAAAAATATTGATATAACAAAATATGTTGATGCTAATAATCTGCACGTCCTCATGATCGGAGCAGATTAGAATCAACCAGTAAATTTTGGTGGAGAAAGTGAGCTTCAACTAGTTCAAAAGGAAAATGGTCAACAACTCGAGGTGGTTTTGGATGAACACCGTCTTTGTAGGAAACAGCTCTTCAGATTATAATCCTTAATGAAAGTCCAGGTGTATCCTCAGACCCTCCGACGATCAAGCTAGTAAGCTTGATTGGAGGTGTAGAAGTTGAAGAAGAGGAGAAGAGAGAGATTCTCAAGAAGAGTGTGAGAAAAAGCAAGAAGATCGAGAGAGAAAAAGAGTTTCTCAGTGAGCCAGAGCTTGGGGAATGGATTGAAGTCCCTAAATTTCTCTCCGGATCCCCTTTTATCCCTTATGAGAGTCGGTTGCTCGAGAAGCCTCCTCTAACTTATTTTACCTTTGGGATCATGCCATATGTATGGTCAAATTTCTCCCATAACAGTTGCCATATCTGTAGCATTATGCCCTTTTATCTGTGGTGAAGGAGGTCTTCTCATCCAACTTGGCCATCTTAATCTGGTTATACCTCAAGAAGGCATCCAGGAAACTCAGTAGCTCATGCCAAGCCGTAGAATCAACCAATTTGTTGATCTGGAGAGAGAGAAGCTATCTTTTGAACACGCCTTATTAAGGTACGTGAAGTCTATGCACATGGGTCATTTCCCGATAGCTTTCTTGACTAAGACTATGTTGGGGAGCAATTTCGGATAGTGAACTTCTTAGATAAAGTCTGCTCTGAGCAGCTTGTTGATCTCTTCTTAATAGCTTATTACCGCTCAAGAGTGAAGTAACATCGCTTCTGAATAATAGGTTTGAAGGAAGGGTCCACATTCAAATGATACTTCATGACCCTCCTATCCATCCTCGACAGGTCTTCGGGTGATCAGGCGAAGATGTATGTATTGTCCTGCAGAAATATTCGAATTTCCTCTTTGCTCGCCTTGTAATTTCACAAATATTTGAACAGTGCGATCTGGTTAGTCCTTTGCCAGCGGTACTGTAACAATGTCTTCAATAAGGGTCGCTCTCTATTACTACTTGTCCTTAGCTTCTCCATGCGTCTTAATCAAAAGGGATTCCTACATTTTTTCCCCACAGTAGAGCGACGTAGCATTGTCGAACAGTCCGATGGACACCCCTAAGTTCTCCGCAATTGTGCTCGGTTGGGAACTCCATCAACAAATGGTAGGTTGAGACGACCGCTCTCACTGCATTTAACGTTGGCCTACCAAGTATAACATTATATATAGTTGAAGAGGCATTTGATGACAAGGAAATTTACAATCACCGCAGATTGTCTAAAAAAACTTTCAGCGATAAAAGGGAGGGTGACCAATCAGTCTTGGTTGTACTACCACCCCACCCCATCCCCCAAGTGAAGCTGACCAATAGCGGCTTCACAGGCTTCAACATCTCCAGTCCGAAACCCATCTTCTTATAGGCATCCAAAAAGATGGCGTTGGTCAAGCTCCCGCTGTTGATGAGAACATGTATAACTTCAAAGATGGAGATCGTCATTGTAACCACCATTAATGCGTCATCATGAGGATAGTGGACCCCCTCGAGATCGTCATCCAGGAATGTAATTAGTTGCTCTGTGCACTGCCTCTTCCTTTGGTGGTCTCCTCGGGTCGGCATCCGAGCATAGGTCATATGAGCCGAGTTGTTACCTCTATTGGATGGGCCTCCAGCGATATAATATATGACCTCCGTCGGGGATTAGTTCCATTTCTAGGATAACGGGCATTCCTATTGAGGGTCTCATGCAAGTACAAAGTGAAGTAACCGCGACAAATCAAATCCTCAATCTCGTCTTTCAACTGAATGTAGCCCTCGGTATCGTGCCCTCGAACCAGATAAAAACTGTAGTACTTCTTTGAATCTTTTCGTCTGCCAGCATTCTTCATCTTGGTTGGCATTCAGAATCCTCCCATTCTGTATATGAATTAGGATCTCAATCCTGCTAGCATTGAGAGGGGTATAGTTGCAGAACCGAGTCAAGTCCTCCTTTTGGTGAACTTCTTGTGGTTAAAACCTCAGCTTCTTGGGTTGCTTTTGAGGTTCTAGGTTCCAATTCTCCTCCCTCTTGGGCTTCTCTTGTCTAACCTCTTCTCTCCTTATTGCTTGGATCTCCTCGGTATTATTGTATTTCTTGGTCCTGGCCAGGAGATCGTCCAGATCTCTTGGTTGTTTTTTGGAGAAAGAAAAGTGGAAGGAAGATCGGTGCAACCCTTCCATTAGTGCCACTACAACAAAAACCTGATTGAGGTCAGACACCTCTAGTATTTCCATATTGAAACAGTGGATGTAATTGCGAAGGCTTTCTCCTTCGTGTTGCTTTATTCTCCTCAGCATCGTCAAGGTCTTCCTCTACTTCTTGTTGTTGATGAAGTATCTGAGGAAGAGCTCGCTCAGCTCTTCAAATTAAGAGACAAACTCTGGGGGGAGGCTGGTAAACCGCATCTGTATTGTACCTCACAGAGTAGCCGAGAACGCCCCACACATGATGTCGTCCCGAGCTCCATGGAGAAACATCATAGCCTTGAAAGACTCTAAGTAATCGACTGGGTACGAGGTGCTATTGTAAGAGTCGATAGACAGCATCCTAAATCCGGACGGGGGTAAGGCATCTTGGATCTCTGGAATGAAATGAGAGATCGTCTAGGAAACGTACCTTGGTCGTTCCCTAGCTTCTTGGGACACAACCTTGATCTAAGGCCTTGGGTAATTCGTGAGTAGAGGTTTAGGTTAAGGTGATCATCTCAATCTAGTCGTTGATGAAGCAACCTCCTCTTATTGCTCGCGCCTTGACTTTAGGCTCTGGGGCGTGTGTAGTGGAGTAGTGGTGGGTGCTGAGATGTCTGCTACTCCACCAATTGGAAGGCTCAGGTAAGCACCTCGATTTTCTCTTTAAGAACTATGTATCTCGAGTTTTGAACATCTCCTCTGAGGACTGCTAGCCGGTCCTGGCGAGTACCTTCTATTTCTTGGATGTCGTTGCTTCCAGTAGTGTTATTGTCTAGTTGGTCAGGGATCTGACTCCATTTGTCTCTTGCCATGATTGAGAACTTCACAGCTTCTTAATCAAGAAGATCAATCTTTCTTACAGACGTTGCCAACTATTGATGTTGACATCTACCCTTCCTTGGGATCAAACAAATCTAGATGAACGGGTGATGGAGGTTGGTGACGGTTGCAGTGTTTCAGTTGATTTTGAGGGAGAGATCAGCTGTGATAGATGACTTCTTGAGCAAACTCCTTGTTTACAATATCAATGCTTCGCCCAGAGACCAGCTTTCAAAGATCGCACCTCACCTTGACAAGGAATTGTAGAGGAAGAGAGTGCGAAAGCTCGTGCACTGGAGGAGCCTCTAACGCTCAAGTCAAGGACTCTAAAGGGAGAAGAGAGCAAGGAGGAAAGTGAGAGGGAGAGCAGGAGAGAGTAAAAAGGATTTCAAGAGTGAGAGTGATGCTCAAGCTATCTCTCAATCTTAGTGAAATCGAATAACCTCTTTTGTGAGCCGAGAACCTCCTTATATAGCCCGAAGACCATTAGCCAGCTCGAAGATAACTGACTGTCAGCCGGAGACAATCAGTTGCTAGATTTCAACACCTTTTAGAATCCATCATCCACTATCAAATAACCAAACGGTTATGATGACAGTTAATCTCTCATATGGGCGCTTATGATCATGTTACGTGTCCTCTTATATTTTTTTCCCATAATGCATAGAATCAAGATTTTAAGATCTTTAACAAATGTACTTGTTTTTCTTTCATTTGTTTGAAGATTAGCAGTGCGACAGGTTTAATTTGTTTGGGTTGTTTGAATATTTAAAATTCTTTGATAAAACCTTCCACTGAGAATATAATAACTATCTGTCACATTTCTTCTCCGTAAGCTGCAAAAGGAACAAAGGTCACAATGACAAAGTCCATAAAGAGAAAATAAGAACATGAGTAATACTAGTTTGAGGCTTGAACAGTAAATTGGAAAAAATGTCATTTTAACACATGATGATTCAACGAATGAGAAAAGAGGAAGTCTGGCCACCAAATTCTAGAAGAATATGAAATCTGACAAAGACTAAAGGACCATAGAATTAAGAAGCAAATCCCATCACTCCAGAGAAAACAAACAAAGAAATAAAGGAAGACCATGCATGTGTAGTGCCACAGCTTCGGTCCCATTTCCTTGTTGAAGTAGACTTGCTTATAAATTTTAAGCTTGTTACATCTAGTTTCTTTTTATTTCTTCGACTTTCTGCAATCACAAATAGGACAAGATAGAAACAGGAAAAGGTGTTGGGTTTCCACTTTCCAGTCTTCCACTGAGAAATATTCTAGAACTTATACTTATTTTAAAAAATAAAAATAATAAGTGATCAGCTAAAGATATTTATTGTTAAAAAATCTTTTACTGAGTTCAAGATAGACAAAGACCACTAAATCTCTCCCGACAAAGAAGATACTGTAGAAGTGGAGTCATTAATGCGGTTTTGATTGTTTATTTTATTATTTTATTTTTCATGCACTCCATGAGCTTGCTTTGAAGTTTAGGTAGTTCTAAATTGCCAAAATTCCTCATGTAGATAATGGAAAAGCTAACTTTCTGTGAAAGTTTACATGCCTACTTGAGTCAATCAATCAATCTCCAACATCTTTTTGACATAAACATTAAAAGCCCATTACAAAAGAAGGTCCAAGAGATCCAAAAAGAGCTTAACTAATTTAATCGTATTTGAAACTACTTGAAAGAAGGATCACTCTCAACTGACTAAAAAGAGGCTCAAAAGATTGTCAGCAGGTCCGCCCATTTTACTATATTTGACGACTAATTGTACAAGATGTCATATACTCTGCCAAACTTGAGATGTCTACGCCCTTCTAAAGCAAACTATGTTCTCTGAGAAGTACATGAAGGGATCTGTGGTAATCATCTTGGGAAAAGGTCGATGGCCTACAACGTCCTCAAACAAGGGTATTACTGCCCGACTCTGACACAAGATACATTGGCCCTTGTTCAAAAGTGCAAGACATGTCAGTATCAGTACTCGAGGATCCAACTATAGACTACTCAACTTACTTCCATTATGAGTCTGAGGTCATTTGTAATGTTGGGGATAAATATCCTCGGGCCTTTCGCTATGGCGATCTGACAATTGAAGTTCTTGATTGTCACCATAAACTACTTCATCAAGTGGATGAAAACTGAACCTCTGGCAAAAATCACAAAACATGCTTGCCGAGAATGGAGCAGGGTTGTAGGTGTTGGGGGTAGAACAATACAATTCAACCCTCGGCGGAAGCCCAATCACACACACAACAATGCTCCAACACCCTGTCAAAGATTAGTCTCCAAATACATGCACAACTAGGGCAAGAAAAAGAGAAATAAGCACACACCACTACACAAGATATACGTGGAGTTCGGCACCTTGCCTACATCTCCACAGGGGCGGGGAACAGGGAATCTACTAGATATGAGTTCATTTGATGACTTGAACAGGTCTCAAGCTCGTCTCAAGAAGAAAACATTCACAAGAGTATAACACCAAAGAATAGGAAATACAAGAACAACTCACTATGCACTCTAGTCTCCTTAGAGCTTTCAAGTTGATCTCCAAAAACACCTTCTAGTTGTTGCTCATAGCCTCTCTTCAATGTCTCTCCTCAACAAGCCCTTCAAGTCCTCTCCAAGAGCTCTATTTTGATATTAGGTCTTCAGCCTCTCTTCAAAGGTATTTAAACCCTCGCGTCGTACGGGCCCGTATGGGCCTGCATCCAACTTCAGCCAAAAAATTGGACAATCCATACGGCCTGACATACGGGCCGTATACAGGCCCGTATGGCTTTCTAATCGCTCCAAATAGGCCCGTATTGCCCATATGGGCTGTATGTATGCCCGTACACTTTCCTGGCTGCAACATATGGCTTTTGGTAGATCCATACGGCCCGTATGGGGCCCCGTATGGTCTTTCTCTTCATCTCTGCATCTCCTCACAGTAGGTTTCTGGGGTTCCTTTGATTTGGGTTATTAAGGTTGTGGAGAAGTCGTTGGAGGTTGTTAAGTGATTGGAGGGGTTTGAGGAGTCTTGTGATCAAGGGATGGGCACACCTCAAGCAGTGATATTGTCACACCGGGCGGTTGGTGGTTTTATAACTCATTGTGGATGGAACTTGACGTTGGAGGTTGTGTCGACTGGATTGCCCATGATCACATTGCCGCACTTTGTAGACCAATTCTTGAATGAGAGGTTGGTAGTGGAGTTCTTGAGAATTAGGATAGACAATGGAGTGAAGAAGCCTGTGTTTTATATGGGTGAGGATGAGATTCCGGTCATGAGGGATGATATGGAGAGAATGGTGAGGAGTTTGATGGGGGATGGATAGGAGGTTTAGGAAATTGGATAAATCATGCTTATTAATTTATTAATTAAAAGATTATAAGAGTATAGATATCATGAAATACAATAGGTCATTCATTCCAATATTTCGTCACAGTTTTGGGCCACTTGGTCACACTTCCGAATCGACCTCAACAAGTATGGCGACCAGTGATTGCCGAAGAACAAAGCCGACCCGGTGATGAATCTTGATGAGCCGAAGCGGGGCTACTTGAGATGAAGAAGGCGATATCGGTCGGATGAGCGGTCGAAGAGGAGATTCCTGCAGAACGCAATTTCCAGCAAGGTGAAAGCTCGAGTGCTCAGACGAGGAGGTCGGTTAGAGAGTCAAGACCATCCAGAGGTATCCATCCTCTGATTATCTTTTGCTCACTGATATGGGGGAGCCAGAGACACTCAAGGAAGTCAGTTGTCATGAGGACAAGGACAGATGGTTGGAGGCAATGGAAGAAGAGATGGCCTCTCTACAGAAGAATAACACCTATACACTTGTTGAACTGCCTGAAGGAAAGAAAGCTTTAAGAAACAAGTGGGTGTTCAAGCTGAAGACAGATTGTCAGAATCAGCTTAAGTACAAAGCCCGGTTAGTGGTGAAGGGCTTTGCTCAACAGAAGGGGATTGATTTTGATGAAGTATTCTCCCCAGTGGTGAAGATGTCATCCATCCGAGTGGTTCTTGGATTGGCTGCAGCCCTGGATCTGCAGATCGAACAGATGGATGTCAAAACGACATTTCTTCATGGCGACCTACAGGAGGAAGTATATGTTACAACCTGAAGGTTTTGAGCAGAAGAAAAGTGAGAAGCTTGTCTGTAAGTTGAAGAAGAGCCTCTACGGACTGAAGCAAGCTCCTCGGCAATGGTACCTGAAGTTTGACTCTTTCATGAAGAAGAAGGAGTATGTACGAACCACTGCCGATCATTGCGTGTACATGAAGAAGTATTCTGATACCGACTTCATCGTCATACTGCTATATGTTGACAATATGCTGATTGTTGGGAAGAACAGTGAACTGATTGAGAAGCTGAAGCAGGATTTGTCCGAGGAGTTCGAGATGAAGGACCTCGGTGAGACAAAACAAATTTTAGGAATGAGAATTCTGAGGAACAGAAGAGCTCGGAAAATCTGGTTGTCTCAGGAGAAGTATGTTGAACAAGTACTCGAGAGGTTCAACATGAAGGACTCCAAGGCAGTGAGTACACCCCTTGGTAGTCACCTCAAGCTCAACAAGGAGATGTGCCCAACAACAGAAGAGGAGAAGGAGAAGATGTCTTCGACACCCTACTCGTCGGCAGTAGGAAGTCTTATGTATGCTATGGTGTGCACAAGACCTGATATAGCTCACGCAGTTGGTGTTGTGAGCAGTTACCTCTCAAATCCAGGGAAGAAGCATTAGGAGGCAGTAAAATGGATCTTTCGATATCTGAGAGGGACATCAAAGTTATGTCTTTGTTTTGGCAGTTGGGCACCAACCTTGAAGGGTTATACAGATGCAGATATGGCAGCAGATGTAGATGGCAGGAGATCCCTGACTGGTTATGTCTTTACATTCGCAGGGGGAGCCGTCTCATGGCAGTCAAGGTTGCAAAAGTGTGTTGCTCTTTCCACCACCGAAGCTGAGTATATTGCAGCAGCAGAGACTGGAAAGGAGATGGTGTGGATGAAGAGTTTCCTTCAAGAGCTGGGAGTGGAGCAAGAAGACTATGTGGTATTCTGTGATAGTCAAAGTGCAATTGATCTTAGTAAGAATGCCACATATCACTCTCGGACGAAGCACATAGATGTTCGCTATCACTGGATCCGAGAAGCCCTCGAGGAGCACACCTTCAAGATAGAGAAAATTCACACTGATGACAACCCTTCGGATATGTTGACGAAGGGACTTTCTAAAGAAAAGTTGGTGAAGTGCTCAAGAGGAGTTGGGATGGACTCACTGTGAGGAGTCCAGGCAGAACATCTCTTCCCTTGGTCTTGGAGGGGGAGATTGTTGGGTTTGAGTGTCCAAGACCAACCAGCTGCCGAAGAGATGAAGCAGCTGAAGAGTTGCAGTCCAAGCCCGAAGCGTCAGTTCGGGAAATGAGAGTTAGTTGCCGAGGCGCCAGTAGCTCGGCATTTTGCCCAGTGGACCAAAGCATTAGTTCGGGAAGTACCTATCAGATGGATGCTTCGGTCCAGTGTACAAGGAGAGGAGCTCGGCAAATCAAGTTGATATTGCCGAAGAGCTAGGAGCTCGGAAAAGGGCTCGAGAGTGGACTCATGGTCTCTTCAGGAAGTACACGTGGCACTAATTCCAATGGTGGAACGGCGTTGTCAGACAAAAAGGTGCTTTGGAACTGCAACAGCTATGTCAGACACAGTGAGGTGACAGCAAGTGTGCTGCACAAGTCACAGGCAAAAGGTGCTTTGGGATTCTCACCATGGAAGTATAAAAGAGCTGAATATTTCCTGGTGAAAGTGAGATGAAAGACTAGAGAATATCCAAGAGAGAAAAAGCACACTGTGAGAGAGATCAAGCAAGGAGAAGAAGGAGGAAGCATCTGCGAAACTTCCATCTGTTTGGAGACAAAGGACAGTGATACTCAACTGCGGTTAGAGTGTTTGTTTGCTTAAGCTTGTGTCTTAAGTTTGTTCATTTGTTGATCTAAGTTTCTACTTCCTGTCCTTATTTGTAATCTTGAGTTTGGGCATCAACTCAAGAGAGTTATTGTTGTATCTTGCTTGATAGTTTTAGTGGATTATTTGTCTGCCTGGTGCCCCGTGGTTTTCCCCTCGTTTGGTAGGGTTTCCACGTATATTGCTGTGTGCTTTTACATTCTGTTTTTTAGCCAAGTTATTCTCCTCGGTTTTATCTGTCCGAGGAGCTCTTGATCACTACCTCGGCAAGTGTGATGGCCATGACTTGTTGGCCAACACCTCCAAAGTTTTACAGAGATTCCCAGAAAATCAGTGCAGGGTTTGGGGCATCTGTGGGCACAACAGCTACTGCATCTTGTCTGAAAATCAAACAACACTACATTGCGGTGTTTGCACGGTTTTGAATACAACAACCCCAACAAATCAATACATACCGGTACGCAAGGCGGGCTTCATTCCGAAGCACGCCGGGCACCACGCCAAGTGATCATAACTTGATTCTTATAGCATGAAACATGTCAAGTTCAAGGATGATCCTATAGCCCGTTGAAGACATTCAACAGTAAGGAGGGTTGCTTTAATTCATGCTTGGAGGATTGTGATTGTGAAGCCGCACAAGATTACTACTCAGTGCATGCATGCTAGCTAGATATATATTTTTATATATAAATTTAAATATGATATAGACAAGTTTTTTGATTCATGTTTCTTAATATCGGTGACAATACTTGTTGGAAACAATCGTTACCATTTGAGGTTTGGACGACAAGACAGTAATGATACAACCTTGGTCTTCATCAAGGTGGGCAGAGTGATGAACACAACCATAGTTGAGAAAAAGTTGTATGTTGGTGTTTTTGTACTGCGTCTCTGTTTTGATCTCCATCATTCTTGTTCTTATTTTCATCATCTTCAACTATCGAGTTTTAAGGTATAGATTGAGAGAAAAATTGGGGTTAAATGATGAGATAGCACCTAGATTTTATTCATTCCATGAGTTGTGTGAAGCCACGAAAGGCTTCAAAGAAGAGCTTGGAAAAGGGGCCTTTGGCACTGTATTCAAAGGCACTTTGTTTGGTAAAACGGTGGTACGTGAAAAGACTAGAGAAAGTGGTGAAGAGGGTGAAAGAGAGTTCCGAGCGGAGATGAAAATGATCGGAAGAACACACCATAAAAATCTAGTCAAACCGCTTCTACGCAATCAAGGCACTCACAGGGCTCTTGGTGTATCGGTTCATGAGCAATGGCTCACCGCGCACCTCATCTTCAAGGGAGATCGAGCAGCCTGATTGGAAGGAAAGGTTTAGAATTGCATTGGATGTGGCCAGAGGGATTCATTACCTACATGAGGACTGTGAGACACGCATCATACACTGTGACATAAAGCCGCAGAACATACTCATGGACGATAACTGGACCGCAAGGATATCGGATTTCAATATACATACTTTTGGAACCGATCACCCAACCTGCGTCGGAAGGTCCCTACAACGACATCACACTTCTGGAAGGATATTGCCTATCCTTCTAGGGCCCTGATGTGCAACATCTCAGTATGCGCAGGGCAGGGGAAGTCCACACTTTTATGGTACAATAACTAGATTGATGGCAACCCGCCTTGCACACTCTACCCCACGCTGCAGAGATTAATACAGACCCCAGAGCACACACTATGGGAGGCTAGGCAGCAATTACTACAAGCAAGGCTCTTGTTGGCAGTCGGACCTCTGCCAGAAGAAGGGGAGGGAGAGCTTAACTCCTTGGCAGAGAAGATTTTGGAGGATCTAGGGGACAAAGAAGACTCGAGGTCCTGGAAACTAATGCCAACGGGCTCATTCACAATCAAATCGATGTACATGTTTATGATAGACGAGGGTGTTCGGTAGGCACTGACAACTGGGTTCTAGAAGCAACAATGTCCTACCAAGGTCAAGCTATTCGTCTGGCTGGCAATAGAGAACACAATCCTTACATTAGATAACCTGCACAGACGGGGTTGGGAGGGAACCCACACAACATGCTACATGTGTGAGGAGGTAGAGGAGACGATGGATCATCTTTTGATAACATGTAGCTATACTACAAGAGTATGGCAACATTTTTGCACAGCTCTTCCAACAGGATCATGTTCCCCACATGTTACAAGAACTATGGGGATGTCAGAATATCAACCCCCAATTGCCGAAGGAAAGTCGCATAGGGTGGAACCTCTTTTCTATGGTCATCTCCTGGAGTGTGTGGTTATAACAAAATAGAAGATGTTTCCATAATAAACAATGAAAACTATTCAAGATATCGACTTCCTAACCCTTTCATGGTTTGATGCAGCACAAGCCTCTAAAAAGCTGAAGCTGCTAGCAATGGAATTCATTGTCAAAAGAAGCCTGAAGTTCACACGCGAGGAGACCTCTCAACATCCCCCGAGGGCGGATTTCGAAGACAGCTAGGATTAAAGGAAGCAAAGAGATTGAAGGGATCAAAGGGGTTAAAGGGACATTTGACTTTCAAAAGGAGACTTATGTAATGTAATCGATCCGATAAGGATCTACTATCATGTACTTTGTTATGAGACTTTTATTAAATAAAGGAGTGTGGTTCATCCACTTTTATCAAAAAAAAGAAGAAAAAACTTCCATAATTTGCATATAAACCGCCAGTTAATGTAATATTTCATTCTTTTCACTACCCCTCATAAAAATCAACTTATTCACAAAAATTCATCCCATAACTGTATGATTTAAAATTAAGTAGGGTTGTTAACATTTATATCCTTCTCAAATTTGTAATTTCTTATATAAACCTATAAAAGCAAAATTTTTGCTACATCATCACTAGTCTTTTCACAAGTTATCTATGCAAAATAAATTCCATTTTTGTGACCTGGGGGGACTCCACACTCACCAAACAACTGGCAAGTGAAGCTCGTAAGGGTTGGAACCTGATAGTAATAGCAATCATCAGGAGAGTGGTTGGACCGAAACAAGAAATGTTTCCATGCTAAAAAACATGGTTACACGAAACTAATCAAATCTATAAATTCCCTTGTATTCTCTTGGTTTAATGTAGCTGATACAACAAAAAAGTCAAGGTTGTGAGCAATGGAATCCATAGTCAAAAATCAACAACGCTAATCAGACCCCGACACGAGTTTGAGGGTGAGCAACAACATAAATAAGACCAAGGAAATAGGGTCAACAAGGACTTCCGACACCCAAGACTATCACTACCTATCTCTTCAATTTATAACTTTGCCTGAAATATGTACTCCGACCCATGGTTCACCAAAGACCAGTTTCTATCTTAATGAATATAGTTTATCCATTTTTCCAAAAAATAAAAAATAAAAAATCACTCAATTTGATAAGGGCCTCTTTGGATGCCCCCATGTTCCATAGTAATGGCCCTCATTACTATGGAATGTAACATTACAATGAAATTTTGATTACTCTTTTTACGAAAAAATGTAACTATGGAATCCAAGGATTACATAGTAATATAAAAAAGAGGTCATACCTCTCTCTTTTTCCTAACTGAGCTATTTTTTTAAAACTCTAACGAATATTTTTTTTTATTTTTAAAAGAGTTTTTTATTTGCCACCTCCTCAAAAATAATTAAATCACTTATCACCCCTCAATTTTCAATAATACCCCATAACCCTCTCATTTGCTTTATCTTGGGTTAAATGTAAAACATGTATAATAATATATAAAGTGACAATTTTACCCTTTTTTTGTTATAAGATATCATTTTCAATGATTTTTCTCACAATTCCTATTTTCTAAACATTAAAAAACTTCAATTTATCAACCCAAAAAGTTTACGATGTACTCGCTTTAGTTTTTGATGTATTTTATATATTTTTAATGAAAATCTAATTATTTTGTTTTAGTTTGAATATCTTACAAATAATTTTTGAATATATATTATTAAAATTGAAATAAAAATATAGTTAATCACATTTTTCTTACAAATTTAACATACATTTACTTATAGCTCCCTTAATAAAATCATAATTTACTTATAACCCCTTTTAGAATTTCTCAATTGCTTATTAGGAATGGGCAAATATCACTTATGAAAAGAAGTGAGTATTTTTTATCTTTTACTTTAATTTTTTAAGTGGTTTTAAAAATTATTCAAAATTTTCATTAGGAGAACTAACTCAAGGATGGTAAGTAAAATAAAAATAAATGAGAGAGTTATGGGGTATTATTGAAATGTGAGGGGATGATAAATGATTTGACTATTTTTGATGGGTGGAAAGTAAAATACTATTATTAAAATTATTTCATAAGAAATTTTTACTGTACATAGTCAAACGCTCAATCTTTATGAATTTTTCCTATATTTTTCCCCATAGGAATAATCTCCGCATCCTATGGAAAAAAATTCCTATAGGAAAAATTCCATCTAAACAGGCCCTAAATTCTCAGTATTTTAAATCCCATTGGTTGTAATGGAACCGAATTTTTTTATAAAACCTCAACAAAACCCACCAAATAAAATTCAAAAACCAAATTGACTTACCAAGAATTGTGCTGGTTCAATGAGTTAAATTAGTTCTAAGCTAATAATGCATACACCTAGACATTAGCAATCTCATGTGCATTGCAAGTTTTCAAAGGTCTAAATCAATGGTGTGGTGAGGTGATTTCTCAGGTAGAAATTAATTCTGTGGAGAGAAATTCATAAAAGTCAAAGGTAAGCATCAGAAGAAAAAAAATAAACAAGTCCAAGAAGAAGGGCAGTATTTTTTCATGTTACAAAGCACAAGAAAATCCAAAGCTAAGATGTGTGGGCACAGGGAATCTCCAAATCCAAATAATTTAATACTACGAGGAAGAATCAATACCAAAGCCTAAACCTAAATGAAAGCCCTTTCTCCAACAGAAATTTGGATCCTTCTAAACTTCTTATAGAACAAATATTAAATCTTTGCATATTTGGTGTCAAAGAACTTTTCAGGTCCTTCTATGCTCTTTGGTCCTTCATACCTCTTGTTGATTGGAGCTGTAGAGCACTATCAAATCTCATATTTGGTTTCATTAAACTTTTGATAATTCAAAGGCCATTCAAAGAAAAAAAAAACATGTTTTCCAGGTCAAATAAACACTAAATACACAGAGGCAACACAAAACAGAGGATGGCAAACCGTATACGGAGAACCCAAATCACATATTTGATTGGAGCTGTAGATCATTATCAAATCTCATATTTGGTTTCATTAAACTTTTGATAATTCAAAGGTCATTCAAAGGTCATTCAAAGAAACAAAAACATGTTTTCTAGGTCAAATAAACACTGAATACACAGAGCCAACACAACAGAGGATGGCAAACCAGAGAACCCAAATCACAGTGACCACAGATGTTTGCAAGATAAGCCATCCTGGTGCTACTCCCTAGCACAATAATTCAGAAAAATGTACACTAAGTAACAGTTTAAATATGGATTTGGGTTCACTAATCACAGTGACCACATGTTGAACAATTTCACTAATCACAGTGACCACATGTTGAACAAACTCTAACTCTAAACATTCAAAATCCAAACTTTTAACTCACAATCAATCACATTTTTCAACAACCAATTGAGGAACAACAAGAAAAATCAAAAGCTTGATCTCAACAAATTAGAACATTGAATTTCATATGATTAAATCCAACAAGTTGTATATTTCAATGTCTCAACAATTAAACATCTCCTTTATTCCTCGTATCTATTCTCATGACAAGAACTTCACAAAATCAAATAATAAACTAAAAAAATTACAACAATATAATAAACATTCGCCAAAAATGGAGATTCAATTCAATGCACTGAGGACTAATAATCTTTAAAAAAAAAATCAAGCCAGTAAATTTTGTGAGTGAGTTTATAGAGAAAACCTCAATGAAATTGTTAGCCCCTAGTTTCACCATCCCCGGCTCCAGCTCTGGCCTCAGCCTCAGCTTCTAACAACTTCTTGTTCTTCTCTAGTGCGGCAGCGACCTCCTTGGGCATGTACTTCTCGTCGTGTTTCGCGAGCACCTCTGCGGCCTTGAAGAAACACCCGTTCTTCCGGGCCTTCTCCGAGACTTTGGGCCCCGGCCCCATCCCCTCTGCCGGGGTCGGCCTCACGAAACCCTCTACTACCACCGAGTGCCCCTCCCGAAAAAGATCCGGGAGGGAGCCCTCATAGCGAACTAGAATGTCGGTGATGAGATCGGTGATGACGAACTCCATCTCCGGGGATGCGGAGTTCGGGTGCACGACACTACCCTCGAGGACGAGGCCGCCGAGGCGGAAGCGGGATTTGGATGGATCGGCGGTGAACTTTTGGAGGGCATCGGAGGGGGTGAGGTAGAAGACTAGCTGGTCCTGGAAGTTGGCGAGGACGATAACGATGAAGCCGGCGACGCAGCCGAAAGTTAGTGCATAGGTCCAGAGCCTCCGGGACTGGAGCTGCCGAGCCCTAGCGCCGATGTCGGTCGGGCGGGAACGAGAGGATGGGCGGCGGGTGGGGAACGTGGATAGATGGCGAAGGATGTGGGGATCTAGAGGATGGGAGACGGAAATGGGGCGAAGAACAGAGGATCGAAGGAGGGGGCCGAGGCGGGTGGCTAGGAGGCGGGACGCCATGGATTCCGAGAGGAGCTCGGATCAAGAGTTGGGCGGCTTCTCTAGTCTTACGAAGCCTTGTTATAGGGTGAATTCTAATATTCATTGGGTTCTACTCAAGGTCGCCTAACTTGGGCTTTTGTGACCGGCATTGACGGATTACAAACAAACCAAATTCAAAATCTCAAATTAAAAAAAGTAGTGTCTGGGTGCTGTCAGACAAAGATTGAGTGCGGCTCTATTCAGATTGGGTGCGAACTTTACTGTTTATTATTGTTTATTACTGTTCATTACTGATCATAATGAAAAAGTCTTGAGGGACTACTGTTCATTACTGTTCATTGGCGGCGCACCTCGTATCGTAGTTTGGATGCGGCCAGACAAAAATTGGGTGCGGCTCTATTTAGATTGGGTGAGAACTTTTACTGTTCACTAGTGAAATGGCAGCGCACGCAACTCGTGAAGGGTCGCACCCAATTTGCACATGCTTGCACCATAGTAGGTAGGGTATGGGAGCGGCTAGACAGAGATTGGGTGTGGCTCTATTCAGATTGGGTGCGAACTTTCTTCATTTCATTCTTGTTCATTGGCGCATAAATGCAAGTAGTTTGGAGTGCGGCAGGGCGAAAATCAGCGGCTCTATTCAGATTGGGTGCGAACTTTTACTGTTCACTAGTGAAATGGCGGCGCACCCAATTCGTGAAGGGTCGCACCCAATTTGCACATGCTTGCACCGTAGTAGGTAGGGTATGGGTGCGGCTAAACAGAGATTGGGTGCCGCTCTATTCAGATTGGATGCGAACTTTTACTGTTCATTACTTTTCATTAGTGAAAATGAACACGCACCCAATTCGTGAAGGGTCGCACCCAATTTGCACATGCTCGCACTGTAGTAGGTAGGGTATGGGTGTGGCTAGACAAAGATTGGGTGCAAACTTTGAACTTTTACCGTTCATTACTGTTCATTGGCGGCGCACCTGGTACCTAGTCTAGGTGAGGCCAGAAAGAAATTGGGTGCGGCTCTATTCAGATTGGGTGCGAACTTTTACTGTTCATTAGTGAAAATGGCAGCGCACCTAATTCGTGAAGGGTCGCACCCAATTTGCACATACTCGCACCGTAGTAGGTAGGTCTGGGTGTGGCCAGACAGAGATTAGGTGCGACTCTATTTAGATTGGGTGCGAACTTTTACTGTTCATTACTGTTCATGGCAGAGCACCTATTGGGTGCGGCCAGGCAGAGAAAAGGTGCGGCTTTATTCAAATAGGGTGCGACCGGCTAGTGCCGGTCACAAAACCCAAGTTAGGCGACCTTGGGTAGATACCCAAGGAATGTTAGAACGCACCCTTGTTATAGCCAAAGCTTTGGTAAAAGTTTATTTATTTTTTAATTTCCATAAAAATATCAAATCTTATTTTAAATTTTAAATATAGTATATATATTAAATAATATAGTTATTTAACTATTAGTCCCTTGAATAATGCCCAAATTATCTATAAGTCCTTGGGAGGGGATGTATAAGTGTTTAGTATAATAATATTTTGGGTGTATGTTTTGGATGGGTAATAGTGTCAAATAATATCAGGGACCTATAGATAATTTGCCCTAAATAATATTATTTATATTGAAAAACAACAGCCTTTCTAAATACTCATCAATTTCTTCTCAAAGCTCATCACCAGCCGCCCACTTTTTCAAAAGAAATTTATATTTTCTAAAACATAATAAATTTATAAAAAAAATCAAAAATAAGAAAAAAAAAATCAGAAAATTACTAAAAAAAACTAAACACCTGAAATCTATCCCTCATGTCCCGATCCCAGCATCCGGAGCTTTGTGCGAAGTGGGTCTAAAGTAGGACACCCAAATCACTCCATTCGTCGAAACCGTTTGTTTTTTTCAAACCGTTAAAAAAAATTTGTTTGGTTTGTCTAAAATTGATTAATATTCGATTCGGTTTGGTTTGAATTTCAGAAATGTGGTTTGAAGTTTGAACCAAACCGAACAGCATATTCCTCCTTTTTTTTCAATTAATAAATTGAATAGCTTGAAAATTGAAATTAAATTTATTTCCTACTTTTGTTTTATGTTTTGGATGATCGTTATTTAGGTTAGTTTGTTTTTTTTTTTTTTTTGTTCGAAGGGAGCTACATAGTAGCTATAGATTAAAAAGAGAAAAACAGAGGTCTATTACAACCACATCCATCAGTCGGATGAACACAACCAGACACAACATTACAAACAAAAGCAAGCTGTAAACATACATAAATGACTGAGAAAAACAGTTGCCGGTCAGACCCCTCTCGTTCCAGTCTTCCGTTTGCCTTTCTTCTTCTGGATTGCGCCAAGGATCGGAATTTCAATGCGCGATCGGGCCCCTTTCCTCGCTCCTTTTTGGATCTCCCAGAGGGTAAAGTCATCATCCAAGACCTCCATCTCCAAGGCATCCTCTGAAAACTCAGAGTCACTCCTGGGATCAGGGGACACCATGTTGGATTGTAAAGCTTGCTTTACACGATCGACCACCATCCGATGATCATCACTGGGGCTTGCAGCTCGTTGGTCCACCGAGGACATCAGAAGCAGGGGTGGAGAGGAACATACCTTGCGTTTACCTTTGACACTGCTGTCTTTCACCCTACCTGCAGATCTATCAAGCTGAACCGCCACTTGAGAACGGGGATCGGGGATCGAGCAGATGGGACTCGCGCAGCTATCGATTTGAACCGCCACTTGAGAACTGGGATCCGGGATCGAACAGATGGGACGCAAGCAGGGAATCGTATTGAGTGGGTTTGACGACTCACCGCGGCCATGTGTCGCCATCTCTCTATTCTCACCCGCCACGTGGCGAGTATCAGCATTCCCAGCTAGCTGGCCATCACGAACGGCTGGCGCGTGCAGCTCACGTGGGGCCACGCCCCGTGCACCACCACGACCGCGGCTTGGACCGCGTCGGCGAGGAAGACGCGCCATCCCAAAGCCTGGATCATCAGCGTGTTCAGCCACCGCCGGGGAACCATGCGAGCTTTGCCCATCAACTCTAGGAGGCCCAGACTTCGACGATCCTTGATGCGCCAAGTCCAGTGGAGCCTGTGCATCAACTCCGTCTGCCAGGCCGGCCACTGTCGGCTGCAATGAAGGATGACCACGCCGGCTACTACAGGTGTTAGCTTCATGTCCAACGACGCCACAGCTGTGGCAGAACGTCGGAGCTCGCTCATACAGGACCATCACGAAGAGGCGCCTAGCCCCATCCTCCAGCCAGAATCCTCGTTTCAACGGAGCGGCCAAGTCAATCTCCAAACAAACTCTTGCGAACTTGGTGCGAGAGAGTGAGATCGTAAATTCGTCAACCTTAACAAGTTTTCCAATGGCCACAGTGTGATTCCTCAGCGAAGCTTCATCCCAAAAATCCACCGGAAAGTTGTGGAGTTGGACCCAAACAAGCGCCTTCGTCAGATGCATGAACGCAGGCTCGAAACAGGGCTGCCATGGGGCAAGCTGCAGACTGGCTCCGAACAGCGCCCAAGGGCCACCAGAGAGTAGCCGATCCTTGACCGCCTCCGATTCGCACCGGATGAGAAGGAAGCCGTTAGGCATATCCGAGATATGGACAGTCCCAAGCTCACGCCACATGCCCAGGAGGGTGGTTCTGACGATTCCAAACGGAGGAGCTTTGCCAAAAAGCTTCCCATACAGTGCGTTTTGGAACCTCGATCGCGCACGTTGCTTGCTTTCCTCGTCCACATGAACGGTGTCAATGACCACACGCTTGAGCTTTTCCAGCACCTCTTTGTCAATCGGCAGTGGAGACGATGGTCCACAGTTACCAGCATCAGCAACCTCCGCCCAGGATGGGGCTAGAGGGACAGGAGGGACAGGAGGGGGGGCACCGCCTCCTCCACTCATCTCTTGCGAGGAGGCTTTAAAGGATGATTCCTCCAAGTAGTCGTTCACTCATATTCCACCATATTTAGGTTAGTTTGTTACGAGAGATGAGGCTTTAAAGGATGATTTCTCTCGTAGGTTAGTTTGTTACGAGAGAAACAATGTTGTGTTTGTGAACTATGTTATTTATTTTAGTACTTTTACAAGTATAACTTTGATATAAATTGGAGTAGATTCACACACATGCACACACTTTATTTGAGTTGCAATAGGGCTGAAACTCCAAACCGCCAAACTGCCCAAACCGCTCCAAACCAATCTATCGAAGCCGTTGGTTTGTCAAACTGTTGAAATCGAAAAAAAATTGGTTTGGTTTGGTTTGAAATCGATTAATATTCAGTTTGGTTGTGTTTGAAATTTCAAAAATGCAGTTTGAAATGAACCGAACCGCATATTCCTCCTTTTTTTTCAGTTAATTGAATAGCTTGAAAATTGAAATTTGAAAAAAAAAAAAAAATCAATTTTCACTTCTCTTCTTCTTCGTATCCCACCCACTCTCCCTTTCCCATCAATTCCCTGCCAACATACCTCACCCATTCCTGCGGTCCATCGCGGATCATAGACCGCCGACGCCTGCTTATTACAGATATACCTCCTATCTTACTAGCTCTCTTGTGTCGCCGTCGACCTCCTCGGCCCATCGTAGGAGACCGAGAATCTTTCAAACCGTGATTTAAACAGAACCAAACCGCAAACCAATTTGGTTTGGTTTATTTTTCAAACTGGTTGGTCCGGTTCAGTTTGGTTTTTTCCAAACTGAAAAATACCTGTTCGGTTTGGAAATTCATCCAAATCGACCCAAACCGAACCGGTTTCAAATTAGAGAAGAAGAAGAAGAACAGTGAAGGAGAAGATGGTCTAAGAAAGAGAATAGATCATTTATCAGAAATTCCAAATCTGTTTCTTTAGTTGTTCACAGTTACAATATAATGACTAGTGTTTTAGGAATGAACATCTGGGGTCATTCCTTTCAGGAAAGTTCTAAAAAAACCTTGGAAACTTTCCAAGGGCTCAAAAAACCCTTGATACTTTCTCACTTCTCAAAAAGCCCCTACTTTTTTAGAAGATGTCATGCCATCTCCAAAAATAACTGACGGTGTTAAATAGAGTGTGAAATAACCCTTATGCCCACCACAGAGAAATAAAACCAAAAGGCTAACTCTTCTTCTCCACGATTGCTCGAGTCTGTACTGTCTTCTCGTCTTTAGAGCATATTGCAGGGCTCATTGCCGCCAGCCGTAGGGACCATTTTCTCGTGTGATCATCACCTAGGTGAGCCCCTGCCAAAGGAAACTTCTTCAGTTTTGGGGGGTTTAGGGTTTAGGGTGAGTTATCCTGTAGAGTCTATCTTCGGTTTTGGTTGTTTAGGGTTTGTGATTGAAGGTTGGTCTCTCCCAAATAAAAGCTTTGCGATTTTTCAAGGTTTTGTGTGTTCGAGATTCAAGGGTTGTTGTTTGTTTTGGGGTTTAAGGTTTCGGGTGTAACAATATGCGTGATTTCTAAATTAGTGTTCAGCCTTTAGTATTATTTGGAGTTTAGGGTTTAGGGGTTAGAGTTGTTGCGTATATTTTTTTTTGCTATAATAATGAGAATCTGCGTATATTTAGCCAAAAAATAGTTTATTTTTCGACAGCTTACATGCGTTTTAAAGGATGTGCATGTGATTTCTTCCACGTGCTTGTGTATATTTTTAAAGGCCAAATCGTGTACTTGTATGTATCCGCCCGTTTTATTAGGTTTAGGGCTTGTAACTTGTTTAGGGTTAATTATTTGGAGTTTAGGGTTGTTGCGTATATTTTTTTTTTGCGAAAACATTGAGAATCTACGTATATTTAGCCCCTAAATAGTTTATTTTCCAACAGTTTGCCACTACAAGAAAACAACTAAATAGCGACGGATATTAGTGAGGGAAAAATTCATTGCAAATCAGCTAGAACTTTGTGATGGATTTCTTATTAGCTTGGGAATAGCGAGGGAAAACACTCCGTTGCTAAAGTTCGGCGCTAAGGTGTTGTATTTAGCTATGGAATAGCGAGGGACACAGAATTCATTTGCCCACTCACGTGGAGTTTGCGAGGGAATTTTCCCTAGCTAAATTAGCTTAGCTAGGGAAAAATCCCTCACCAATTTGAGGAGAGATAATTCAAAAATTACATACACCAATTTGAGGAGAGATAATTCAAAAATTACATAATGAGCTTAGCGACAAATTTTTCGGTCGCTACTTAGCTAGGGAATTATCCATCACTAATATCAATAGGTACATTGTGAATTATATATGAGATTAGTGACGGATTTTTCCATCGCTCGCTAATCTCATTATATGACGGATTTTTCCCGAGCTAATTAGCTAGGGAAAGTCCGTCGCTAATATCAATACGTAACATTGTGTTATACATGAGATTAGTGACGACTTTTTCCGTCGTTAATCTCATTATATATTACTGTGTTAGATATGAGATTAGCGACGGATTTTTCTGTCGCTAATATCATTATATACCATTGTGTTATATATGATATTAGCGACGGATTATTCCATTGCTAATCTCATTATATATCATTGTTTTATTATGATATTAGCGACGGATTTTTCCGTTGCTAATTAGCTATGTAAGAATCCGTCGCTAATCTTATATATAATATGACGGATTTTTCCCTAGCTATGTACCGACGGAAAATCCTGGCAGTATAAAATAGATATTAGCGAGGGATTATCTTGCTAATTTGCGAGGGAAAACTCCCTCGCTAATTTTTTGTATATGAATTATTTATAGCAATCATTTCGAAATATACTATACAATATATCTTGATTACGCTAAATAATTTCAATTTTTTTTTTTTGAATGTTGCCGAATTTTTGTAATTCGCGCCATTGAATCAATGGATTTATTTTCGCAGCCCTAACCCTCATCTTATCCTCTCTCTCCCTCTCTGATCCGTCCTCACCGCCGCTTCTGTCCCCGCCAGTCACCGGGACTATGCGTCGCCTCTCCCTCTTCTCTGACCTCGTCCTCAGCGGTGGAAGCTGATATCCAAGAATCCATTCAGATCGAGGACTTCTCGTCGAAGAGCTCTTCATCGTAGGTATTCTCATGGAGGGATCACTGGTACCCAGTTTGTTGGGGGGGTTGGGGGAGCACTCCATCCCAAGATCATGCTCGACTCTCTACGCTCTTCTCCTCGATCTCATGTCCTCCGCCTCTTCTAGAAAAGCTCCGATTCAGAGAAGGAAAGATGCAAAGAAGCCTTGGCGCGGAGGATGGCTATGGCCGGCTTGAAACCGCACCATCAAATTGGGAGCTTGTTGTCTTTTTTTTAATTAATTCGATGGTTTTTAAGTAAGGATTTGTGCTTTTGTAGCTTTGGGGGTTTCTAGTCTTCCTAAATTTATGACACTGGATATTTAACAAGATTAATAAAGAGTTTATTTTCAATTTTATTGTTGTGACTTAGATGTAGAGTTTTTCCATACTATGAACTTGACTCATGATGTGTGTGACGTTTGATTCATATATTAATCATTTTTAAAGAGTTGACTTTATATTTCTGTAGGGTTACTTCATGAAATGCTCCGATCGACCAAAGTGAATGACTCTAAGACAACATGGAAGGTATCATCCACGTACCCTGTTTTATTATTAGTTTTGTTCATTTGTACATTCAGGCATCTGAGAAGGATATGCTTTCTCAAAGTGAAATGTTAAGCATGGATGTTCATCTTAATTTATATTCTTCTGAAATGCACTAATTGTTTATCAATCTTTGCAGTTGTTGTGGAGCACATGTTTGCTTTTTTACTTGGTTATATATTCTTGAAGATTACTTGTAGCTTTGGTGAGTGCCTAATTATATTTCCACCTTCAAGTGGAAATCTTTCTATAATCTTTGCCATCTGAGGAAATTTTAAAGTAATAGGAAAGGAGTGTGCCACTTTTGTTGCTATTTTTGTAGACTTAATAGGATCAACCCTAACAGATCATGCCAATGTGGTTCGTATTCATAATATTCAATTTTTAATTTAAATGGAGGGGTTTACCATTAATATTGGAGACATGTTAGGGATGCGATACTCATGGGAGGTGCATAGACATGCTTTTATTTTTCATATTTTGTTTTGTTGTTATGATGTCCTAATAAAACTTTTGAACACACACACACACACACACACACACACACACACACATATGGAAATGTTTTGCATTCTACATGGAAGGTGGAAGGTGAGATGGCTCTTAATATCAAAAAGATTGGAGAGTTATTAGAGAAAAACAACGTTACGAGGATATGGATATGGGTATCGAGTATCCAAGCATTATATTGACTCAGTTAGAAAACAATATAACAACTAGTATCACATAAATCTAGTGGCCACAATTTAATCATTTCATATTATAAAAGTTCACAAAGTACATCTAGTCATTCCACAAGTCATAAGAGTCGAGTTCACGAACTACATCAGTAAAAACCAAATTTCATTCAGAATTAACATCAATAGATGCACTTCCACTTTCTTAGTACTCCCGATTCCATAGTTTTGAATATCTTCATCTCTAGCGCACATCAATAGTTCATCTAATCTATTGTTGATAAAAATTCGTCACATGTAGAGCACAAATCTCACAAGTTTTAGAATCATGACACGTCTTGATTTTAAGATTGGTTCATGCCAATTGATTAAACTCTCAATTTTCTGGTTTACTTTCATTTTTTATGTTGGCTCTGAAGTTTGCTTATTGACCCATTGCAAATCTTCATTTTCTATCTGTTATATTGAACTAATTTGCGTGTTGTGTGTTCTCATAGTTTTGTTCTTATGGCTTTATTTCTTAAGGTACTTATTATGTACAAACTTACTGTCAAAATTATGTCTTATGCTTGCAAGAAGGCAAATATCACTGATGAAGGAATTTCCTGTAGTTTAAGATACTTTTTGATAATCTTAGGCTTCTCCTTGATAGCAATACTTTCACAACACTAACTAGACCACTCATCCAACTACTCTGGTAGCTGTACCCTGTCAAATTTCTGTTTATTGTTTTAATTAAATCCTAGTTGTGAATAATGGGGCTTCATTGAGGCAACCAAAAGAGCAGTCTCATTCGCAGTTGAATAACATTTTTCTTTTTGGTTTTGCTTGTTTTGTTAAATTTAATAAAAAGCTAACCCTCTCATCTTTGTTCAATGCTTTTATCTTATTTATTACATAGTCCTCATCTTTAATAGCTTGTGTTTATGTTTTTTCAGTGGTTGAAGATCTTTTCAAGAAAAGACAACCATTACCTTCAATGGATGCTATATATTTTATATAACCTTCAAAAGAAAAGTAAAGCACTCCTCTTGATTTAGTTTATTTCCTCTCACAAACAGTTTGATCATCTGGTACTTGCAGCATGTTTGACATTATGGATGATGTAAGCTATCTGTACTAAAGATCTATAGAACATAAGTTTCCTACCGGTGAATCACAAACATCAGCCTCGCCTCGATGCCCAACTCATGACAAAAGTCTTTATACTTCTGATTGTCAAAATGTCTCCTATTATCTGTGGCGAATGCTACTGGAATGTCGAATTTGCAGATAATCAACTTCTTGTCTTTGGTTCAGTAACAAAGGCATTTGATCTTTAAGTACCCACTGACTATCTCCTTGTCCCCTCATTTAGAAGACTAGAAGAAACCATGCTTATAATGAGTACCCCATTTTGGAGCAAAGTTGCTAAGTGACACCACAAACGTCTCCTAGCTTTCTGACAATGAACTCAAAAGTAGTAGAGCTTGTAACTCATCATCGAATACTATTTTTATGGCAGTTAACTGAATGACAATGCTTTGGACTTCATTTAGGTGATCTACAATGGAGCCTCATTCATGAAACTTCAGGTTTACAAGCTTCTTAGCCAAGAATGCCTTGTTTTCTGTCGTCTTTCTCTCATATAGTGACTCCCTCTTTGTCTATAAAACGTAGGCACAAGTCTCACTAGATACATAATGAAAAACAGAGTACGTAATCCAACCATTGTTAAATGTAACTGATAGGTACATGATTCAGCTTCTTCCAATCCTTATCGAGCATATCATCTGCCTTCTCTCTTTTGCATTCTATAGGATCATAGATCTCCTTGCAATAGAGAATGTCTTCTATCTTTGGTTTCCACAATATCCAATTTGAGTTGTTAAGCTTCACCATGGTGCTAGAACTCCATTCCATTCTCCTTTGAATTTTCAATCTCTAATACCACTTGTTAGGGGGGAAACACACAGGACCAAAGACCTCAAAGGAGAGGTGCAACTGTAAAAGAGAAATAGCAATAGAGGAACAATACACCAAAGGTTAGTGGAAAACTCTCCAAAATCGAGGGACCATGGGGCATTGGCAAGCAAGCAATCCACTAAAATCATAAGAACATATAGAATTCTAGATCTCAAGTAGTTGATCCCCTAACTTGGGATAGTATCAATATAAGGAGGAAATTAACCAAGAAGATACAAGTTTTGAGCACTAAAGCTCTAACAATCAAGCTCTTACAACAATCTAAAGAGTAATATTTAGGCAAAAATGCATTTTTGGTCCCTGAATTATAGTATATTGTTCATTTTAGTCCTTGTATTATCAAATTGTTCATTACGGTCCCTGTATTTTCAGAGTTTTGGCAATTACGGTCCCTAGAGCTGACGTGACAGCCACCTAGGATATGCTTTGAATACGAATTTATTTTATTATGACGCGACAGATGACGTGGCGTGCTGACATGGCAAAAAAATCAAATTTTCTAATATGTTACAAAATTAATGTTGACGTGGTATGCCATGTCAGCATGCTGATGTGGCATGCTGACGTGGGATGCCACGTGGCAGAAAAAAAATTCAGAAAAAAAAATCAGGAAAAATTTTAAAAATATATGAAAAAAAAGGAAATTTTTAAAAAATATGAAAAAATCAGAAAAAAAAGGGCAAAATATTTTTTCTGATTTTTTTCATATCTTTTTTAATTTTTTCCTGATTTGTTTCTGATTTTTCTTTTCTTTTTTTTTATTTTTCCTGATTTTTTCACATTTTTTTAAAAAAATTTCCTTATTTTTCTGATTGTTTTAGGTTTTTTTATTTTTATTTTTTAAATTTTTCCTTATTTTTTCTGATTTTTTTTTTCATTTTTTTAAATTTTTCCTAATTTTTTTTCTAAATTTGTTCATTTTTTTCTGCCACATGGTATGCCACATTAGCATGCTGACATGGCATGCCACGTCAGCATTAATTTGGTAACACATTAGAAAATTGGTTTTGTGCCACGTCAGCACGCTACGTCATCTGCCATGTCATGATAAAATAAATCCGTATTCAAAGCGTATGCCAGGTGGCTACCATGTCAGCCCTAGGGACCGTAATTGCCAGAATTCTGAAAATACATGGACCGTAATGAACATTTTAATAATACAGGGACCAAAATGAACAATATATTATAATTTAGGGACCAAAAATGCATTTTTGCCTAATATTTACCTTCTTGATGATGGAGACCAAAGCAGTGTGAAAGGCCTCCTTGTCGTGAATAAGTACAAATCCCTCCTTCAACTTCTTACTCCCTTCTTTTTGCCCTATCTTTTTATCTACTTTTTAAGAGTTCTTAGTTCAGCTTTGCTTTCCAATAGATTGGCCTCAGCTCGGTCCTTCCCCGCAACTTGGCCTTAGCTCGGCCCTTTGTTTCCCAACAGCTCGACCTGAATCTGAATCTACAGTCTACAAACCTGGCATTAAAAACGATCGCAGGCTTCTCGGGTGTAAACTTAATAAACTTGCAAGGCCTCAAAACCTATATCATAAACCTACGCACAAAATTTGAGCAATAAGGACTTGAACACAAGTACATCAACATAGTATTAATATCATTACATATAAGTCCAAGTCTAATACAAGAGTCTAACAGACATCAACAAAACTACCCTCATGCATACGGTGCTACTAGATGGTCCCCCCGTCTGGCTAGTCGCCCAATCTAACTACTCCTGTTCTAAAAAATTTCAATAAACACAATATGAACTTGAAAGCCCAGTAATCAGTCCATTAAAAACTTATTTGAATCATGCACAATTGTATGAAAATATCATAATTTACTTTAGCAAAATACACTTTTTAAACTTTATATCAAAACACATGTAAGTATACGGAGCAGGAAAAAGTGCAGCAAAATACAAAAAACATCCCCAATGGGTGGGAGTAAATATATATCTTAAATCAGAATCATTATCAAAATATTAAGTCATTAAATTTTCTATGACCATTTGTTTTACCTCGGTGACCAGAGTCAGAATGTCAAAGCAGATTGTCAGAGTTCCTCATTTATTTTACTTCGGTGGCTCAATCGAGTCAGAATGTCAGAGTCAGAGCATAGTTAATTTGGTGACCCAAAGAATTTGTTAAAGATATAGTCTTGAGGTGACCCATGTTGTCAAAATTCAAAACATGGTGTAAAACCAATCCAAAACAATAATTAATAAGTAAATATCTAAATTTAAACCAACAATTTACAACATGCCTATAAACAAGTATAACCCTTTATATTAACAAAAGGAATAGCTCATGGTGACCTAGTCTCACACACTTCCTGCAGCCCTACAAATGTATAGGTTTACAGATGCAATCCCACACCAACCATAATCTCTACCTAAAAGCAACTAAAGAACATAGAATTACAATGTTGATTTGTCATGTTATTTTGAGCAACTATATAGGAACTAAGTAATAAGTTAACGTTAGAATGGAAAAATATAGTAATAAAACAGTTCAACCTTGTAGATTCCTACAATATGCAGATAAAAACCCATCACCAAAACACCAGTTGAATCTTTTATAAAATTACCAAGAGGCTCATAGCCTAGAGGTATAGCCTTGGGTTCCATGCATTGGGTAATTCTCCTTAAGGGCAAGTCTCGGGATCGAGTCCCCGCCCCAGTAAATAGGGGGACAAGCTCGAGTCGAGTTTACTCCTCGAGGATTGTACGGTCACGGTGAGGGGTCAAGGACAATCGAGTGAGTTTACTCCTCGAAGCCCATAGCCACGTCCTTGACTGACCTGTATGGGGGTCTTTATGGCCTATGTCAAAAAGAAAAAGAATCTTTTATAAAATTCCTATTTACTTAGATTAGCCGATTAGTTATTAACCACTGCATTGAAGATTGATTATTGGGAAATCCCTATTCAATCCAACATTTCAAAAGTTTCGAAGGCATTAGTGGAAAACACATAGAGATCAAAGAAATAGGTGGCATAGCAAGAAGGAATAACTGGAACATAATACTCTTCAACTAATGACACTAAGGATAGGTATCTACAAGCTTTACGCTCTCTCATAAAAACAATTAAAGCAACTTTCACAAGACAAAGAGAAGTTGTCAAACTTGAAAACTTACACTGTCCACCTACTTATACATAGTGTTTAAACTTTCATTTCTCCTATCATCTAATCACAACATTCCAAGTAAGATCAACTAGTTGAATAGCCTTTAAGGCACGTTTCTTCCACAGATTTAAATCGAATTGATTACCATGCATGTTTTGTTCATATTTCCAAGCATTCAATTGGTCATTTACCATACTCAAAAGTTATAGGATTCTCAAACTACAATAATGACAGTCAATGGAAAAACATGAGTTGTATGCACATGAATCATTGATCATAAGGACTTACACATTTAATTTTGCATTTCAAAAGAAAATCATATTATGCATTAGTGGAATTAAAGTCACAAGGAATAGTATTGCAAAACCAATGCTAAATTATTTCACTTACAACCCTCATGACTTGTCATTTCCTATGTTCCCAGAATTGGAGACCTCTCTAAGTAAACATCCTATAGTACATATGGAATTAAAGAAACTCATTACATGAGATGAACCTTTTATTCAAGTAATTAAATTATTCAAGGGCATTTCATCTAACATGAGATGAACCTTTTATTCAAGTAATTAAATTATTCAAGGGCATTTCATCTAACAGTTGGGGTGCAAGATAAGAAGATCACTTCAATCGATTGCATGCAAGTATCAACAACATACTAATCTACTTGTTGAAATACACAACATACTAAAATTTACCTTTATTCTAGTCAAGGTTAGCTAGGAGTCCATCTCCTCCCTATTGACACCTCACATAGTCGCAACGCCGACCACCAGAGATACGGCCTCAAAAGACTTCATCACAGCCACGTCGTCCGTGAATAACGACTTCACCTCTGGCCTACCTGAGGTCGAGGGTTGACCCTGAGAAATTAACAAAAGGGTTCTTCAACTTCGCCACCTTGGGGACATGGACCTCGGGAATTGTGCCTCAACGATAGGTGCCTCAGAAGGTGGAACCTCCAAGATTGGCTTGGGAGATAGAAACTTTGGTGGTGTTGTGGGTCTGACCCAAGAGAGATAATGTCAGGCCTCTGAGGCCCATAAATCATGTTGACTGAGGGGTCCGCCTTCTCTACCAACGGTGACCTATGGAGGGAGGAAGCCCCTAGATGAACCCAAGACTTCTTCCTTGAACAGAACAACACCTCGGCAGGTCTCTTTCCCTTATGGGAAGAGCTGGAGGGAGAACTTGTTGGCTAGTTCATCAGGGCCCGCACCAGATGGTTGCGACTAAGGGAGTCTCTACAAGTATAGAAATAACAAGTTAGATGCAATCTAACTCTCCCAAAGGAACATCCTACTTGTCGCTATAAAAAGCCCATGACTCTTGAGGTTCTTTGTCGTGACTATGTTGGAAAGAGGAACCGAGGAGATAGTTTGGAGATGGGTTCGTTGGTCTTCCTCTGCAGTCAGATGAAGAAAAGGCTAAGTGATGTGGTCTCAGCTGTAATTAAGTTAGAAGTTTTTATTAATTTAAACACTTAGTTTATGCATGTTTTATAGTTAGTTATAGATAGTTTATCTTTAGTGAACGTGGGAGTCATGGGTAGTTTTTTTTTCTCATTTTAGATTGTGATGTCAGTCAGTGTTATGATTTTTAATCTCTTCTCCTGAATATATGAAATGTTGTTGTCTTCTTGGTGAATAATCTTCTAAAATCTCTTTGTTTGGAAGCTGATCTCTTTGTTTGGAAGCTGACATCCTCTTCGAAAGACAAGGGAGCTTTATAAGAAATTAATATCCATATTGGGGATGCCTCATGAGGTAGGGATCCTCCACTCAAACTCATTAGACACAAAGAAGAATTCAGGCTTATAACCATGGATGGCAAAAGGAATATCACTGAGGAATGACCTATTATTTCAGGCTGAAAAATAAAACCAGTCAAATTTTAGATGTGTGTTCAAGAAAAACAAAAGATTAAACAAGCAGAGGCTAGGCTCATAGCTGATCAGTTGTTGGAAGATGATGAGGAATCCATATAGGATCCTCCATGGCGTGCATGAAAAATTTAATAATAAAATAAACAATAAAAACAACATTAATCACTCCACATGCTACTATATATATGACTATTCCTCACCACATTTGAACTACATTTCTATAATATCTTTTTTTGTGGGAAGAGATTTACCACCGCTTATCTCCTTGACTTGAACTCATTAAGGACCTGTTTGGATGCATAGTAAACTTTTCTATAGGATTTTAATTTCATAGTATGTGGACCCGATCCCTATGGGGAAAATTACAGTAAACATTCCTATGGAATGAGTGTTTGGTTACGCACAGTAAAATTTCCTATGGAATAATTTTAATATTTTAAAAAATATTTTTTTTCAAAAAAATAACCGTTAGAGTTTTGAAAAAAATATCCGTTGTAAACTATTTGTTGAAAAATAGCCATTATATACTAGTCGTTAATCATTTTGCCCTATTTATACCCAACACTCTTCTTGTAATAGTATTCATTCACAAACTTATCTCCCTTTGTCTCTAAATTTTCACATTTCCAAAGCTCATATTCAATATGGATTTGGATCATTGGAGAAGGATTAATGAAGATGATGATGAATTCGTGTTCACCATTTCACCGAGCTTGTTTCCTGGAGGTTCAGAAAGTCGACCTTGTCATACCTCAATACTTACAGGTGCTGCATATGTAAGAGAAATCTTTAAAGGACATGAGGTACGCTGTAAGAGGGAGTTTCGTATGGAGCCTCGTATTTTCCAAGCACTGGCTAATTGTTTAAAGGAAAGGTCTCTTCTTCAAAACTTGAAAAGAATTGCAGTCGAGGAACAATTAGGGATGTTTGTGTACACTCTTGCACATAACGCTAGTAACCGTGACGTACAAGAGCGCTTTCAACATTCGGCAGAAACAGTTAGCCGTAATTTTCTTGATTTGCCATATGTTCTGAAATAGGTAACCAACAATAGATATAATAAATAACTCCAATAATGCATGTTTCACAAAGAGAAGAGTCCTTGTGGTATTTACATTTCACCCAGAAGAGAATTCCTACAAAATTATTAGCACCATCTAAATAATATTATACATATGCGTCCAATGTGAGTTTGTTTTCTTGGCACCATGTTTGCAAATGATACTAGTAGATCAATTACTCAACTCTTCACTAAGAAAACTAAAACATTTTTGGATTTTCACCTGCATTGACTAAATTATATTTGAAACTTTGGGGGAACGGACACCGGCCGTGAAGTAGCTTGCGGTGGAGAGGAGGTTGCTCGTCGGCCGGGGAACTGAGGGTTCAGAGAGAGCTTGTCACCGGATGTGGATCTGATAGTGGAGAGAATCACTGCTGGCTGGAGAGTTCACGAACAGAGGAGCTCGCGCGGTCTGGTCTCAAGAAAGAACGACTCATCAATCGCGACAAACACAGGAAAAAAGAAAAGAGCTCATACCAAAGTTAAAAATTACTGTGGAATGAGCCCATTTCATAGTTACTTTTTTATGTAAAAAAGATAACCAAACGGGCTATAATGTATATTTCATAGTAATGACCCATTCCATAGTAATGAGGGCCATTACATAGTAATATTGGTGCATCCAAACAGACCCTAAAAGACTTTTTTAACAATAAATATCTCTATTAGTTGGAATATATTTTAATTATAATATTATCATATTAATAAAATCTTTGACAAATATCACTTTCTATTATTATTTTTTAAAATAAGTATAAGTTCTAGAATATTATTCCTCAGTGGACTGGAAAGCCAACTCTTTCTCCTTTTTTTTTCTTGTCCTATTTGTGATTCCAGACAGTGGAAGAAACACAAAAAAATTGATGGAATTCAAGTCTAAATTATACCCAAATCACAAGTTTACAATTTTTCAGAAACTTTATTTATAAGCAAGTCTACTTCAACAAGAAAATTGGACCGAAGCTGTAGCACTAGCACCTCACATGCAAGGTCTTCCTTTCTTTCTTGTTTGTTCTCTTTTGAGTGATGGGATTTGCTTCTTTTTTCTATGGTGCTATAGTCTTAATTTGTCAGAGGTCATACTCTTCTAGAATTTGTGTTCCAATTCACTGCTCAAATCTCAAAATAATATTACTCATGTTCTTGTTTTCTCTTTTTGGATCCTTGTCATTGTGACCGATAGTTATTGCAAAAGTTTTATCAAAATATTTTAAATATTCAAACAAGCCATGCAAACTTGTAACTTGTGGCACTGCTAATCTTCAAGCAAATGAAAGAAAAACAAGTGCATTTGTTAAGCATCTTTAAAACTTTGACAACTTCCCATGCAGCGGCATAGATTCTCAGAATATTCTAATGTACAAGGATTTTAACATCCACTCTTCACAAACATCACACTCTTTGTTCTCCATTCTTCAGTATATTCTAACTTTTTAAGTTAAATTCTATAGTAAAGCTGCTAAAGCAAACACTTAACATGGTTGGTTACACAATCCAGAATCACCCAGTCTCACCGTGTCAGCCCAACTCCCAAATAGGATAGCTCTCCTCTATTGGCTTGCGTCACACCAATATAGAACCGTGAACTCCAACGCTTTCCCCTGTCACTAGAAACAAGTAGTCACTCTCCATATAAACAAACACACATGCATCCCTCTAGCTATCCATCAAGTAATCTCCACATTTGCGAGCACTCCACCACCACCATGACCAAACAAACAACCATCAATGGCATCAATACTACTACTACTGTTGCTCCTCCTCCTCCTCCTCATGTTGTTATAGTTCCACTGCTGGCGCAGGGCCACACGATCCCCATGATCGACATGGCGCGGCTGCTGGCCGAGCGTGGCGTGCGGGTGACCTTCATCACGACGGCAGTGAACGCGTCTCGCATCACACCGATCATAGACCGAGTGCACGAGTCTCATCTACCTATAAACTTCATCGAGCTCCCGTTCCCCGCCGCCGAAGCCGGGCTCCCGGAAGGATGCGAGAACTTCGACCTCCTCCCGTCCAAAGAACTCCTCAAGAACTTCTGGGACGCTCTCTTTCTCCTCCGCCGCCCTCTCGAGCAACAACTCAAAGACCTCGACCCCCGCCCGACATGCATGATCAACGACATGTGCAACCCTTGGACCGCCGACGTTGCAAAAGCACTCAACATTCGCAGGCTCGTCTTCCACGGTCCTTCATGCATCTTTATCTTCTGTTGCCATGCCTTGCAAAAGCACAACATCTACGAGAAAGTCACGGACGATACTGAGGAAGTCCTCGTTCCCGACTTGCCGATCACTGTCCTTGTCTCAATAATGCATGCGCCCGGGTGGTTCAACCCAACGGACTTCAAGCAGCTACGTGATGAGATTCTTAATGCGGAGGAGACGGCGGATGGAGTGGTGATGAACACTTTCGATGAGATCGAGCCCATGTTTGTGGAAGCGTACAAGAAGGTGGTCGGAAAGGATGTTTGGACTGTCGGGCCGTTGTGTTTGTATGACAGGGATTTGAGTACGAGGATTGTGAGAGGGAACAAGGCTGCAGTGGACGAGGACCGGATGTTGAACTGGCTGGACTCAATGGATGAGAGGTCTGTGCTTTATGTTAGTTTTGGTACTTTGGCGAAGATGAAAGTGGGACAAATCTTTGAGATTGGAGCAGGGCTGGAGGCTTCTGGGGTACCTTTTATTTGGGTTATTAAGGATGTGGAGAAGTCGTTAGAGGCTGTGAAGTGGATGAAGGGGTTTGAGGAGAGGATGGGTTTGAGAAGTCTTGTGATCAAGGGGTGGGCACCTCAAGCAGTGATACTGTCGCACAGGGCTGTTGGTGGTTTTATAACTCATTGTGGATGGAACTCGACGCTGGAGGCTGTGTCGGCTGGAGTGCCCATGATCACATGGCCGTACTTTGCTGACCAGTTCTTGAATGAGAGGTTGGTAGTGGAGTTCTTGAGGATTGGGATAGACATTGGAGTGAAGAAGCCTGGGTTTTATTTGGGTGAGGATGAGATTCCGGTCATGAGGGATGATGTGGAGAGAGCGGTGAGGAGTTTGATGGGGGATGGGGAGGAGGCTGAGGAGAGAAGAGTGAGGGCTAGAGAGTTGAAGGAGAAGGCAATGAAGGCTACGGAAGAAGGTGGTTCTTCTTATGAGAATATAACTAGGTTGGTTGATTACATCAAGCAGCAGCCACCAGGTGAGGATGTGCAGTGAACTGAGTCAACTGACTTGAGTTTGTTTGTTCCATCTCTGGTAGTGATCTACGTGTCTCATGTTTTGTTTGTAATATATATATATATATATATATATATATATATATATATATATATATATTATAAAATTAAATAAATTATGTTTAGTAATTCATAAATTAATAAAATATTGAATGTTTTATCAAATCAATTTAATATAAATATGTTGTTTGTCATAAGATGTTGAATCCACAAGCTGGAGATGTTGAATCGCATCTCAGATTACAGAAGTGTCAGATCGGACATTTGAAAGTTTAGCAACTTGGATGCTGGAGGCCGAACCCCTTCAGCAATATGTTATATGTGATGTTTGTTTTTCACATTGAAAATGACTGTCAATGGTGACCATGATGGGAGACAAAATGCAACACATTCATGAGGAATCAGGAAAATGAAGGGCCATGTCATGTCAGTATTGGATAGGTTTATTCTTGTCACTTACCATCATATAATATCCAGGAGGACAAATCAGCCACATATAGTAATCAGAGTATTACAGCAATGTTGATGGTTACATGCTTCTATCCAGAATTGAACTGCAGACCAGATAGTGTTCTATTGAATGATGAATGAAAGAATTTCAACACAGTGCAGGCATAAGCATTTCTGGCATAATCTGTGGGCAAACATATGATATGAATACAGGCAAAACAGGAAAAGGATGCATTCTATTCTCATATCCAAGCTGATCTACATTTGCTACTTTTGAGTTGGAAGGCTGGTGTTGTTTAATTGCTGTCATACGGTAATTGTGAAGAAGTAAAGCTTCAAAATGACTGCAAGGGCCAACTGCAACAAGAAGATTCCAGCCACAATAAGAAACCACCTCTCTCCAGCTGATTTGATGTGGGTACGAAGATTTAGGGCAACAAAACATGCAGACATGAACCCTGCAACTCCCGCAATCACCCACCGGAATATTTCGACCGGGACAACAGAGAGACACTGATACAATGCAAAAAATTCAGATCAAGCAGAGGTTAGTATGAAATAAACCAAATTTCCAGAATGAACATGTATAAATTCACCAAAAGTGCTCAAGTTAAAAAGATGAATGAAAAACTAACAAACTTAAAAAGGAACAAGTGACTTTCTATTGTATATTTATATATTCTGAATAGTTGTTGTGACCCATTTCGGCCGTTTATAAGGTTTAAAGTTGGGTGTAATTTCCACCATCATGGAATCACCTTCAAGAACATGCTCCCGTAAGAAACAAGATAATTATAAATCATAGTGAGAACTGAAGCAAATTATTCCCGGATCTAGTAGAGAAACACAAAAGGACAAGGTAATTAAAAAATCAATTTGCACCCTAATATGAACACGTTGCATGTAATGAAATTGCTGAACTTACCGAGGCAGGGATGAACACAAATAGTGAGTATCCATAGAGACACCAAAGTTGAACAAGCCCGGATGGCGCGGACAAGTACTTGAGAATGACATATAAACCAAGTGGAACCAGAGTAACATAACCATAGAACAACCCAGCAGACCAGGTGACAAGGTTTATATCATACTGCCAGTCTTTATTCTGCAGCTTGTGTGCCAAATATGTCACAAATGTGCCAATGGCTGCTGCTACAAATATTAAGGTAGTGCATATCCAGAATGGTCCATATCTACAAAATTAATATAAAAAGGAGAAAAAAAGAGGTTACTTTATATAGGAATTGAATCCACTGTTTCAAGTGAGTCACATTTACTGTTCTCGTATGGCCTTCAATTGTGGTGCAAGCTTATGATATGAAACAACTTTAAAAGAAATTATAATGTTTTAAATAAGGCCTTTTTAGCAGCAATATCTCACAATAGTTTTAATTCCTATTTTAATATTTTTTGAAAAATCTGTTATATTCAATAAATAATCAGGTATACATATATGTCTTCCTAAGAAACCTATGCAAAGTAATAAATTATTACCCTTAAAATCTTCAAATCCTCTAGTTTTAATTCCTATTTTAATATTTCTTGAAAAATCTGTTATATTCAATAAATAATCAGGTATATATATACACGATGATGTTACTATCCGGTCAGCCAAAACATTGTGCAAATGAGGCCGCCTCCCATTTAGCCACTTAGAGAGTGTTTTAAGGATTTCCAACCATACGAATGGAAAGATCATCGAAAAATAAGCTAGTATATCGATTTTCATACAATTTGGTGAGATGATCACTCTCCCACTTAACAGTTCTTATTTTATAAAAATTTTAACGGTTCAGAATTTCAACATTTAAATGGGAGGATCATCACATCACCAAATTATATGAAAATCGACATGCTAGCTTATTTTTCGATGATCTTCTCATCCGTGGGAGGATCATCACATCACCAAATTATAAATTATATGAAAATCGACATGCTAGCTTATTTTTCGATGATCTTCTCATCCGTATAGAATTTCAACATTTAAATGGGAGGATCATCACCTCACCAAATTATATGAAATCGACATGCTAGCTTATTTTTCGATAATCTTCTCATCCGTACGATTGGAAATCCTTAAAACCCTCTCCAAGTGGCCAAATGGGAGCCGACCTTACTTGCACGTTGTTCCAGCCGACCGGATATATCGTATTGATGGAAAGAACATCGAAAAATAAGATAGCATGTCGATTTTCATACAATTTGGTGAGGTGATAAGTATTCATTTTAAAGGGTGAAATTTTATAGAAATCTTATTGGTTCAGAATTTCATCCTTTAAGATGAATGGTCATCACATTGTATGAAAATCGATATGTTATTTTATTTTTCGATGTTCTTTCCCTCTATACGGTTGGATTTGAAAAAAATACTCTCCAAACGCCTCAAAATGAGGTGACCGTAAATGAATAGTTACAAGGCCGGTCAAACTATATATATATATATATATATATATATATATATATATATATATATTGTTTAATAGATTTATTTTAAAGAAAAATGCCACCACAAGAAAACAAACTACTGTCATTGGTTATACACCTAGTAAGCAAGTAGTTTGGCACACTACTGCTCATTTAAGTCAACATGTCAACAGTTAAAAAAACAAAGGCAAGAAGAAGTAAAAAAATTGCATAAAACATTCTTCACAAAAAACAAACCAGGTAATCAAAGTTGTAAGACCACAATAACATATAAAAAAAGATTAACAACCATCCATGTTAAATTTATTGATTTAATAAGACTATCAAATTACAGAAGACAAGAAGGAATAAGAGATCAACAAAGGGGAAAGCTAAATTTATGGATCTCTTAAAACCATGAAACTAGTCGAGATATCCAATTTCTACCACAGACATTGCATAGAAAAAATAGAACCAAATCAGACTGATATGTCAAAACAATTGCAGTTCCAAAATCAAGGAAGAATAACACTTTAGTGGCCAACTTCTAAAAGGGGGCAGCTCGGTGCTACAAAGCTCCCGCTATACATAGGGTCCAGGGAAGGGTCTGTTGAGATCATACTAGACACCCGGACAGATCATAGTTCACAAGGGATATTTTAGGTATTTTCACAATATTAGAGTTATATTTTCACAAGATTCGAAAGGAACACATCCGACAGAAGGTGCATGTTGCACCAATTGAAGATAAAATACGAGAAGGGCGTTTAAGATGATTTGGACATCGACACGGAGACCCTGCGCTCCAGGTTCGAAAATGCTGATAATTTAGTTGTAGAAATAAGAAGGGGTAGAGGTGCAGGATTACTGGAAAGAGCAGATTCGCGGGACCTACGTATGTTAGATATCGAATGGATTCGCTTTTGACAGAATACTGGAAGAAAAGAATTCATATAAACCGCTTAAAGATAGTGATTACCGATGTGCTAAAAAGGTTTTCCTTCAATAAATTTTAAATTTTGTTTGTATGACATCGCTCATTCTAATATCTCAATCTCTCATAGAAATTATCTGTTGTTATTATTATTTATTTATGTATTTTTATTTTTCATTTTATTTTATTTTATTTCAGTTTATTTCGTTTCCTTTTATTTTATTTTTATTTCATATTTGAGAAATGTACGAAAACAGTAGAATCCATATAAATCTCATCTAGTATGGGATTAAGGCTTAGTTGTTGTTGTTGTTGTAGGGTTATATTTTCCTTTTATATTATTCTATTCTTGCAAGCTTCATTTTTCTGAGAATATAGTGAAACAACACTGGCAGTTGCGGATGTAACCCTATTCTGGGGTTAATCATGTAAAATCTATGTGTGATTTCTTGTTTGATTTTTCTATTGTTCTCTTTGTCACTCACGATCTCTGGGAATCATGTCGGATTCCTATCAAGGTCAGACCACTTGCATGGTCTTCCTACCCACAACAAAATTTACTTGGTCTTCCTACCTAATCAAGGAAGTGGCCAACTTCTAAAAGGAACAAAGAAATTGAAGAAAAAATTGCTTGGTCTTCCTACCCACAAAAAAATAAAATAAAATAAAATAAAATCTTCATTCCAGATTTAACCATTCCCCAAGGATGAATGCTTCAGAACCTAAATCATTTAGTGATGCTTCTCTCCGACAGCCTCTCCATGTACTGCCGCCCAATGCTGGAACAAAAACCACACTAATGTCTAGATTATTCATAACACTAAACCCTAAAGTTAACTTTCATCCTATTCCTTGACTCTACACAACATATGTTGCAAATTTAACAAGTATGCAGCCCCGGTTTCTATAATTCATCATTTATTTGATAGAATGATAACTTGGTCCATCATACATCTACATTCCAACAAAAAACTAGAGCTATCACAACAATAAAGAGATAAATGCATAAATCTAAACAAGGTGAAATGCATACAGATCAGGGTTGTCAGCAGTCTTCTCGGTAAAGCTCCCTTTGAACGGAAACAGCGAATCCCTAATCCTCTCCAATACATCTGAAGTATCCACGTCAAAGTAAGGCCGATAAGCACCAACTGTGAACGCATGCATCCACCCCGTCGGCTGCTGAGGTTGATTGGAACTCCCCGCCGCCGGCTTCGAGAACGTATCTAACCAAATCCCAAACATCAGATCTCAAGAACAACCACAAAGAATCGCCAACGAGAAAACAAAGTAAGATGGGAAACTCTGCTAAATGCTAATACCGTCAGCATCGGATGGAGGACGGAAGACGGCGGAGATCTTGCCTTGCGTCTCAGATGGCGGGAAGGTCTGGAGGTTCGAACCCGTGAATTTGACGACGTGATCAGGACCTGAGGCGGCCTGCGAGAGAGAAGAGATTGTAGAAAAATTCAAAGATCCAGAATCGAGAAAAAACACCTAGATCTGGAGAGGAGGAAGGATTGTTCCATACCGGGACAGATCCGGAAAGATTCTGCTTGTCGATGGAGGTGTAGCCGCCGCTGGACATCATCTTCTCTTCCAAGAGCTCGCCTCCGGCGAGCGACGGCGGTGAAGGAGAAGGAGAAAAGAGGAAATAAGGACTCACCGCACCGCGAGATCGACACCTCTGTTTGCCGAGAGGACGGGTTTGTATTAGCTGCTACTCACGTGAGCTGCACGTGCATACAACTACAAGGCCAATTCCCAGCAATTTAAAATATAATTAATTATTTTTAAAAAAACTCCAAATTTTTTATTTTTTTATTAATTCTTTTTAAATGACTATATTTTATTTTATTAACAATACGAAAAGTCTATTACAACATACTCAGCTAGAGAATAAAATAAATACAATAGTTAATTGGGTGCTATTTTCTGGCTAAGTCAGTAGTACCTTAGATCATCCCCCAAACCTATGTTGTGTCGTCTTTGAAGACCTCATCACCCTCATCAACTTGTCTCGGTAGTTAGTCGTGAAATTTTTAAAATTAAATAAAAAATAGAGTTTTTCTCTCTGTTTTATTAAAATGAGATCAATGACTAATCAATCTTTCAAATATAACAGTTGTTCCATTTCATTAAGGAAGAAAGAAATAAACCAGAGATAAATAAACTTAATTAATTTTTGTCATTTGGCCAATATCTTCATACAATTATAAAACACAAACATGAATTATATTTACAAAGATTCACTTTGCCTTTGAGATTGTCACTTGGAGTACATGGAAATGTATGTATATATATACATTAGAAAGTCTGAAGTAGAAATGCATCATCAGTAGGCAACTCCACCAGAAAATCCATCACCATCATGAAGCAAACTCTCTGTTAACCAGTATCCATCCCAAGAACCACCAACTCTCTGCCAATATGTAGAAACATTGGATCAAACACAGCAACTCACAACTATTTGATTTCAAGTTGTAAGAACAAAATGCAAACCTGAACCATAGTAAATTCAAAGACCTCTTCTTCCTCAGGCCGAGATCCTTGTATCCATACTCTTTGTTTGAATCGGTTCTGTTTAGTATTTCCATATTATAAACATTCTATTCTCACAAAATCTTCACATTTGTAACCAAATTAAGAAATTAAGGTTTACCTCTTTGACCCACAAACTACTCAAGATCTTCCTTTCCTTGTGGCAAAGAAGAACTCGATAATTCGAATGATGGAAAATTCTTCTAAAGCGCTCAAACTGCGAGTAAGTCATTAGAAGAGCAGTGTCATATTCAACATCTAACACCGGTGATCACTAAAAGGAGATTTCCAAAAACATCAACTGACCTGTCCCAAATCGAAGAAAGGCCCAAAATATGTTGACCTTTCAAAAGGATCAAATCCAGCAAACTGTTGAGTAATAGAGTTTGTCAAAATTTTCATCAATCCTAGTTCAATTTGTAGCATATAATACACAAACCAGTTGCACTCCCTCTTTCTTGGGCCACCTTGTGATTATTAATACAATTTATTTAACAGACAGGACAAGCTATACAAATCTAAACCGTTACCCGATACATGACTTCCACTCCATAGTCCTGGCGAGGCTGGTCATTGTATTTCAATGCATCAAGCTGGCATTGAACAGCTTCCTCTGCACTAAACTAAAGAACAGGATTGCAATTAATCTACAAATTTCAGGAAAAAAAAAGCAACAAATTGAAATCATCAAGGTTAGTGATTACATTCAGTCTGGGTCCAAAGGGCTTTTTCCTTCTGGATTCAAACCTAAAAAGAAACCAGAAGAACATTATCAATGACATGAATCCAAATATATCAGATAGCTCTAGGAAGGTTGTCCAAAAAAAGAAAGCAGAAGAAGAACTTGCAGAATTCTCATCTCCTCTCTAGACTTACCAGTAGTGTGAACATAAACTATTGAGAATTTCCTTTCTATTACCATAAAAATCATGCACCTCACACCTATTACTCAACTACCCATATGCACGAAGCATCCAGGAACACTACAAAGGAATGTACAATCTGAACTCCCCCACCACATTCCATGATATTTGGCCCTACATCCCTCACAAACAAAGTACACAAAACTTTGAAAAGAGGATGGGAATTGACGATGATGGCGATAATATGGAGCATCTCGATAGAAAGAAATAGATGATGTTTTCAAGAAAAACAATGTGTTTCCTTACAAATCATTCACACAACTTTCTCCTATTATGCTGGTTTGATGCAACGCACCCAATGAAGAAATCCAAGATGGAGCTAGCCCAATCACTAGTAAAGCAGAGCCTGCAATTTACAAAGACTGCTACACCTATGATAGTGGGGATGCTAGACCGCCATGACCCTCGCAGCAATGGCAGGGCCCTTGTTGTACTCACTACTTACAAATCTAATGTAACAAGAGATCTCATGTAACACACTAGCAACTTCATTAATAAAATGAGGTTTATCCACCTTTTCAAAAAACAAAAAACAAAAAAAATGTCGAGCGAGTGCAATATCCAGCATTGACTCAATCAAAGAGCATTGCCTATAAGAAATTTGCAGAATTCCCAAGCATACTTTGTAGACTAGACTTCCTAATAAACACCATTCTGTACCAATGATTTATATGCAAGCACAAAACTACCACAAAAATTCATTTTGATTACCAAACAATACTCAACATCAACACTTATCATAGGAGCATATATACATATATCTACAGGTGTTTCACTACCTAAAATAAAGTAAATTGGAAAAATTGTGTGCAAAATTCTCTCTTTTGCTCAAATCTTTAAATAGAATACAAATTAACAGACAAGAACAGCAATTGATGTTAATCACAGCATGTAAATAGAGGGGAAAAAAGTAATGCCAGGAGGCGCGAAGAAGAATGAACATTACCAATCGGAAGAGAGAAAATCAGGGACGGGGACATCGGAGCTTGCTCGGAAACGGCCAGTGACTGGACGTATTGGTTTCGATCGACGGCCACCTCCGAAGGGCTTCGCCATCGAAGACATCGGATGGAGAGACGAAGCTATGGCCATCTCTCCCCCTTTTTCTTTTTTCTTTTTCTTTATTTTTCCTTGTTAATTTCGTCTCTTCGAAGTTTGATCTTCATCTTGGTTTGTCTGGTTATTGCGAAGCCACATTGATTTCCTCATCCCGAGGCAATGTAGACGGCCAGATGCTCATAATTATTAAAAAATAAAAAATCGATATAATTAAAGTTTAAATAATTAACAAAATTAACAAAGCTGTTATGTAGTTGTCATGGAATGGAATGAACAACAAAATGTTTAAATACTAAACTTTTTTCTTATACCTAAAATATCAATATTAAAAAAAAAGATTAATAGAAAGACTCCAATCTTTAGATGTTGCCTGGCTGTAATAATAAATATAAATTATATATATGTTTTAAATAAAAAATAAAAAAATATATTATCTATTATCTAATCTTCACAATGATTTCCTCTCCCTTTATTATTTTGACAAATGATGCTCATAAAAACAGTCACTAGTAAAGTAAATTTCAGTCAAGAGATGCCAGCAGGTCGTCTCTCATATGGCCAATTGTTTCAGTCAAGATAACAACTAATGGACTCCGAGCTATACAAAGAGATCATCAGCTCACGAAGAAGGTACCTTAGACTTTATTGAGATTGAATATTAGCTTGAGCATCTCTCTAGCAAAATCCACTATACTCTCCCTCTCCTTCTTACTCTCTTCTTCGTTTGGTTTCTCTAACTTGAGTGTCGAAGGCTTCCCAGGAGCACAATCGTTTGCCTTCCCTTTTTTTGCAGTTCTTTCTTTTGACGATGTGTGATTCCTAGAAGCTGGTTTCTAGGCGAAGCACTGATCCTGTGAAGCATGAAGAAGTCTGTCCGAAAAATCATCTATTACAACTGATCTCTCTCAAAATCAACCGAAGCACTGCAACCTTCACTAACATATCTAATCTGTTGATCTAGATCTGTTTTGATCCTCAAAAGTAATATATCTTAGCATCAACATAACCATTTCTAATTATGTGTACAGGAAGATGAATATAGTTTATATATTTTAATAACTAAAAAAAGGCCATAAACTTAATAACAAACTCGAAATATAAAAAAATATATATATTAAATAAAAATAATAATAAATTTTGATTATTTGTAAAATGGGATTTGGTAGTAGTTGGTGGGTTGGAGTCCAGTACTCACAGGTCACATGTATCATGTGAGAAGCCAGCTCACGCCTTAGTGTGTTATCTCCTCATCCAACCCACATTATACATGGCTTCATGTTGTAATCCCCAACATGTGGACCACCTTTCAAATTTTCATACATCACATTCCTTACTTCTTTTATTGTGATTCTTCTTCTTCTTGTCAAATATTGCCACCTAACATTCATGCATTTGTTCTTCTCCTTCACTCATTAATTTTTCTCTTCACCATTTCATAATACAACTTAATTGAATGTCCAAAAACATTAATTGTTGTGGTAGTAGCTCACCAACAAAATTAGGCCCGTTTGGATTAGTTTTCAGAAAGCCCAGAAGTATTTTTTTTATAAATTAAATACTTAAAAAAAAACCTGTTTGTATTGATTTATTCAGAGAAGAAACTATAAAACAAAGCTGAAGATTGGTTTTTTTTAAAAACCAATGGTTTGAAGTTTATGAGAAAAATTATTTTTAAGAAAATATTTTGGGATCATACAATTACAAAAAAGAAATGATTTAGGGTTTTGAGATCATACAATTACTAAAATATCTTTATGATTATATAATTATCAAAACTTTTCAACTATAAAAATACTTCTAAATTAACATATCTAAACACAAAATATATAAAAACCCTTAATTTAAACTAAAAAACCTTTTTAAAAAATTCTTTCTATCAAATTATTAAAAAAAACATTTCCTAAATCAATCCAAATGGGACCTTAATAACACCGCATTAAAGAATAATTAGTGGATTGTTATTGCAATCTTGAATTATTTGTGAACAGAGAGTCACAATCAGGGTGCTTTCACTGCGGCGTTGACCGGTCTAATCTTCGGGTCAAGGCCGGCAGCGCAGCCTGGATCTTTGAAGGAACCTTCTCTTCTCGAACGTGCTTGTCACACGTGTAAATTATCTGATTATTTATTTATTTTTAGAAATTAGAGAAAAAGTGGGGGGAATTAATAATTAAAATAATAAATTTGGGTCTTATATAACTCTGATGCTCTCGGCTCGCCTGGTTTCTCGTTCCCACGTTGTGCTTCTTCTCATCTCCGGGAGCGATCTCGCCCGGGCTTTCCTCGGCCGATCCAACGCCGGATTCTTGATTCACGGGCGGATATCCCTTCTTGGTACGCTGCAAAATCTCTCCTTTTTTTTTGTGTGTGTGTGTGAATCCATGAAGACTTTCACCCTCTTTCTGTGATTTTTTTAGCATTTCTCTTTTGAGTTTTGGTGTTGATCTTTTTCTTGGGTGAAAAATCTCTGCTTTGGTCTTCCTCCCAATTTTTTTTTGTTTTTGTTGCAAAAAAAAAGTAATTTTTTTGCCATTTTTGGTTATTTTTTCAGGGATTTTCCGCTTTCTGATATATTTTTAGATCCATCTGGTTCTTGGATCGCTGAGAAAACGCCTAATTGGGTCCAAAAGGTAAAAATCAAGCATTTTGTTATTCAATCCCTGATCAATAATATCCGAAAAACCTCACCTTTGGATCCATGGCTGCAAACCAGTCAAACGCCCCATTGCTCCAAGCTTCTTCCAATCGGCTCCCAGACTTCAAGCAATCAGTCAAGCTTAAGTATGTCAAACTTGGGTACCACTACCTCATCACCCATGGCATGTACCTGTTCCTCACTCCTTTCCTTGCTGTCATTGCTGCCCAGATATCCACCTTCTCCCCCCAAGACCTCCATGACCTCTGGGACCATCTTAGATTCAACCTCATCTCGGTTATCCTTTGTTCCACCCTGCTTGTATTCCTTTGCACCCTCTACTTTGTTACCCGGCCTCGACCTGTTTATCTTGTTGATTTTTCTTGCTACAAGCCCGATGATGCCCGGAAATGCACTAGGCAAATCTTCATGGAGAGGTCTCGGTTGACGGGTTCCTTCACCGAAGAGAACCTTGAGTTTCAGCGCAAGATCTTGGAAAGGTCTGGTCTTGGTGAGGACACTTACCTCCCTGAGGCTGTGCTCAATGTGCCCCCTAATCCTTGTATGGCTGAGGCCAGAAAGGAAGCTGAGACTGTGATGTTTGGAGCTGTTGATGAGCTCTTTGCCAAGACTAACATCAAACCCAAAGATATCGGCATTTTGGTTGTGAATTGTAGTTTGTTCAATCCAACCCCATCTCTTTCAGCCATGGTTGTGAACCATTACAAGCTCAGGGGAAACATCATCAGTTTTAATCTTGGTGGAATGGGTTGCAGTGCTGGTCTTCTATCTATTGATCTTGCTAAGGATCTTCTTCAAGTTCATCCTAATTCCTATGCTCTGGTTATAAGCATGGAGAACATCACTTTGAACTGGTACTTTGGGAATAACCGATCTATGCTTGTTTCAAATTGCCTGTTCCGGATGGGTGGAGCTGCCATCCTTCTATCGAACAAGAGCTCTGATCGGTCTCGCTCAAAGTACCAGTTGGTTCACACTGTTCGCACTCATAAAGGTGCGGATGACAAGTGCTTCAGCTGTGTGACTCAGGAGGAGGATGCTAATGGGAAGATTGGGGTTTCTCTGTCAAAGGATCTGATGGGTGTTGCTGGTGACGCTCTGAAGACCAACATCACCACCCTCGGTCCTCTGGTGCTTCCCATGTCTGAACAGTTGCTCTTCTTTGCTACATTGGTGGGGAGGAAGCTTCTCAAGATGAAGATAAAGCCTTACATTCCTGATTTCAAGCTTGCTTTCGAGCATTTCTGCATTCATGCCGGAGGAAGAGCGGTGCTGGACGAACTGGAGAAGAACTTGCAGCTCTCTGACTGGCACATGGAGCCTTCGAGGATGACTCTCTATAGATTTGGAAACACTTCAAGCAGCTCTCTTTGGTATGAACTGGCTTATTCTGAAGGGAAAGGAAGGGTCAAGAAGAGTGATAGGATTTGGCAGATTGCTTTTGGTTCCGGCTTCAAGTGCAACAGTGCAGTTTGGAAGGCTTTAAAGACGGTGAATCCAGAGAAGGAGAAGAACCCCTGGATGGATGAGATCAACAACTTCCCAGTGTCTGTTCCAAGGGTGGCCGCACTTTGAGTCTTAATGTAGCTATTCAGATCGACTATTTATTGCAGAATTGAGATGTCTGTTCCTTTTATTGTAGGAATTGGGCAATTGAATGTTCTTATGGCTGTTGCATAGGATTTGATCATTGTTTCAAAGAAGAAATGGTTCACTGTTTACAGGATGTCGCTGTAATCTTTGTCGTATCTGGAGATCCATTTTGACTCTAAATGCAGTTTCACATGTTTATATCTCATTTCTCTAAACCAAACTTTTCATGAGAACTCATTCGTAATGCCTCTTGCTGGACATTTCAACATGACAACCAAAACCAGCTTGCATTCCTTTGGAGTTTTTGTAAGAAGGAATGCAACCTTCAGCCCTTGTGGTGAGGGGACCCAGGGAAAACTTTGTCGATTGGAATATATGCCCTGGTTTCATTTATCACTGATGATTTTTGAATGTATAAGAAAGTGTGGATCCAACTAAAAAACAAGGAGCAAAAGTCTACATGGATGATGTGAATGAATGGTTAGCACTCAACTATCAAGTTGTTTTATTGTTGGAGCAACACAAAGACTTGCCTGCCTGCATGTTGACTCGGTTCCTTTGATTATTAATGCAATGCATGTTGAACTCCTCTTGCAGCCAATATCAAGGTGGTGACAATAGCTATGATATCCAACAAGACAAGCTATCTCCCTTGTTTGGTGAAACAGAATAGCAAGATAAAAGCCAGTCAGAGAGTCCATTTAGCATGATTCCTTCAACTGGAAAAATAATTAGTAGCAGAGAGATCTTTGAATGTGAGGTCACTTTCTCAATTGAAAAATGCAAACAAGGTGGGAGAACAATTAATTGATGATCTCTGAGTAAGAGAAGTGTATCAGAAAAGATGAATGAATGGTTAATGCGTCTTTCTCTGTATATATATCACCGTCATATTTATACACAAACTTTTATAAATACTTTCCTAAAATATATTGGTAGATTGATCTCATTCAATTCTATGCTTGAATTGAATCAATTAAGAATCTTTCTGATGCTTGCTTCCATAAATTAATGGCCTTGAGACATTTAAAACAGCAGTTACAGCAGTTGATGTGAGGGAATGGAAGTAGATTTTTAAGATGAGAAGTTGAAAACTGAACATCTTCAGAAGAAGAAGATAATGCTGATACTCCATTACACTTTTGTGACCTTGCATGCCTTTGATATTTCATGCCTTGATACACAATTTCCATTTTGAATTCCAATGGTATATTAAGTAATTGATAAATGAACATTTTAGCATCAATACTAGTCAAATCTTCATCATCATATCTCTGCAGTGTGAGTTGACTTTTTTTTTTTGACAAGATAGAGCTTAAAGCTGTTACATAAAATAAAAAACACACATCAAGTTAAAGCTTATCAGCTATACAAAATGTAAACCAGCAGTCTTCATTGCATCATCCAGCCATCTTGGCCTCTCTCTTCCAGCATGAAACAATGATAATTGAGGATTCCTTCGTCCCAGTTTTGCCAACCTGTCCGCAATATCATTTAGTTCACGGGGGCAGTAGATTATTTCAATTCCAGCTATCTGCTCCATGAGTAGTTTCACTCTCTTAATGAATTCAGGTATTCTCCAGTTGTCAATGGCATTTTCAGCAGTCAAATTCTCCACAACTTGTAGGCAGTCAGAAAAGACTCTGTGAGGCCTCAAATTATGCATCAGACATTGCTCCAAAGCTCCTCCAATTGCCTTAATTTCAGCTTCCAGACTATTCTCAGCAGTACTTGGGGAACAGGCCGCAAACAAGACTTCCTCCCTTCCTTTAATCACCATGTATCCTATACCACAAGCATGGGAATCAGAGATAAAGGAAGCATCACTCCATATAGATATAGTATTTTGATGTACTGAATTAGTTAGGAACTCCCTGAATTGTCCTGTTAATCTGAGTAAATGATCGTGCATAATACTCAAAGCTAGTTGAAAAATCTGCAGTGGTTGGCTTTTCTGCTTCTTAAATATCAGTTCACACCTGGCTTTCCATAAAGCCCAAGCACATGTAGCAATTAAAGGAGTATACATATGACCTGCAGATTCATTTGAGCTCAGAGCATTGATTATCCAGTTCCCTTCCAAGATGTGTTCAAGATCTTCAATATTTCCCCCAGTATAGTCAGTGACCAATTGCCAGCATTGTTTTGAAATGCGACATTCATACATAGCATGCTGCATAGTTTCTCTATCTACACCACAAGAAGGGCAATAGCTTTGTGGGCCAATGTTTAGAGCATATAAATATTCTAATGTTGGAAGTTTACCATGTAACATTCTCCATAGGAAGGTTTTTATCCTTGGAGCAATGGGTAATTTCCACAATTTATGCCATCCAATCCAGGTTTCAGATTCATATGTCTGTGCCTGAGAGAAATGTTCATAGACAATTCTTGTAATCTTAGTACATGATGTTTTAATGGACCAATTCCAGGAGTTAGAGGGGTTATCATTGAAAGGTACCAGTGTACTTAGGTCCAGGTTATTACCAAACCAATTCAAGAGGTGTTCTTGATTCAAAGTTCTTTCAGACATTAAATCAGAGATCTTAATATTCTCTATTGGAAGCTCCATATTAATGTATGTAGGCTTGTAAGCCAAAGGAATATTCTGTAACCAAGGGTCAGTCATGAAATTGGTCTTATCAGGATTACAAGAATTAATATAAAGATTGGTTCTGATAAGAGTGGCATTCTTAATGAGTCCCTTATAAAAATAAGACATGTTTTGCATCTCACAAGGTTGCCAAATGTTTAAATGCCCATATTTCATTTGACAGATATTAACCCACAGTTTGTGTTCATTGTTTAGAACAGCAAGAATGTTTTTTGTCATAATTGCAATCTTAGCAGTTCTTAGGTTCCTAATGCCCAACCCTCCCTCAGTCTTGGGAAGTGTAGTAAGGTTCCAATTGATAGAATGTAACCTGCCTCCAGCAGTGCCACCCCAAAGAAACTTCCTTGCAATTTTGGATATCAGATCAAGGATAGAATCAGGGACATGACAACATGAAAGTGCATAAACAGGTATAGACATGAGAGAACTATTGACCAAGATGGCCCTCCCAGCTAATGATATAGAATTTTGATTCCAGGTATTAAGATGATGTTTGGTTTTGTCCACTAGAGGTTGCCATTGACTAACAAGTAATCTCTTAGGGGAGATCAAGACACCCAAATACTTGATAGGAAAACCTCCAGTAGAAATACCAAGAATATTTTCAATAGCTCTTTTAATTTTCTTATTTATCCAAGTAGGGAAATGAACAGTAGATTTATGTAGGTTGATAGCTTGTCCTGTTAGATCTTTATATATGTTCAAGCACAGTTTACATGCCCTAGCAGCAGATCTTGAAGCCCTAGTAACAATAATAACATCATCAGCATACAATAAATGATTAAAATTGTTGGTCAATCTGCAGTCAAAACCAGGAACCATATTGAGATTCAATGCATGATTAAATATGGCAGAGAGATTTTGAGCTACTAATATGAAGAGAAGAGGTGACAAAGGATCCCCCTGCCTGATGCCTCTATGACTAGGTATCCATTGAGTTGGTTGACCATTAATCAAGAAGGCAAATGTGGGTGAGGTAATGCATGCTCTGACCCAGTCTATCCAATTGACAGGAAAATTCATAGCCTTCAGGGTGGCAAGGATGGCTGGCCATTCTAAGGCATCATAGGCCTTTTCAACATCCAATTTGAGCAACATCCTAGGGAGGGTATGTGTCTCATGTTCAAGAGAATGGCCAATTTCCTGAACTGCTATTATGTTATCATGAGTTGATCTACCAGAAAGGAAACCACATTGCTCAGGACCAATGAGTTTATGTAGTATCATTTTTAATCTGTTTGTTAGCAATTTAGAAATGATCTTGTAACATACATTGCATAAAGAGATTGGTCTATAGTCCTGTACTCTAGTGGGAATATCTTTTTTTGGAATTAAAGTCACATAAGTCCTTCCCCAAGAAGTTGGTAAAGTGGCAGTTTGAAAGAAATAATTTATAGATGCTATAAGAGAATCACTGACCACATCCCAATAAAAAATGTAGAATTCCACATTTAGGCCATCAGGGCCAGGACTTTTGCCTCTTGGCATTGATCTCAAAGTATTAAAAATTTCTTCAGTAGACACAGGTCTAGACAAGAACTCTTTGTCACTATCAGTCAAAACAGGCAAGTCACTAGGGAGTCTAGAGACTAATTCTTCCATAGAAGCCTGATTGGAGGATTTCCATAGATTTGAATAAAATTCTAGGAAATTCCTCTCAATATCTGAATGTTCATTATGAATACATCCCTGTTCATCATGTATAGCTGATATCTTATTCCTATGCCCCCTAACCTTAGCATGTTTATGAAAGAACTTGGTGTTATAATCTCCATTTTTGAGCCACATTAACCTAGCTCTCTGAGCCCATTTAATGGAATTTTGTCGTAGTAAAGCAGAATGTTTGTTATAGAAACCTCTAAGTGCAATGCTATTCAAATCAGAATAACTCATAGATGCTTCTATAGATTCAAGGAAAGAGATTTCTCCCTCAACTTGGGCAATATCTCTATCTAAAGAAGACATTCCTTTACTCTTCCAATCAGTTAGAAAAATCCTCATTCTAGAGATATAATGGGTAAATGCATGCATGGGAGATGTGTTAGTCTTATAATTCCAAGCACGATATACATTTTGATGACACCTATCATATTCAAACCAGAAGTTTTCAAATCGAAAAATCTTAGTTTTGCGATGATTAAAGAATTTTGCATTCAAAATCATAGGGGAATGATCAGACATAGTTCTAGGAAGATGTTTATTGCACAAGGATTCAAACTTGGATACCCAATCAGTATTAGCCAAAAATCTATCAAGCCTAGCCCATCTTCTAGCCATACCTCCCTGATTATTACACCATGTAAATGGACTTCCATAAAATCCTACATCAGTTAATTGGTTATGAGAAATAAAGTCATTAAAATATCTAGATTTGAGAGAATAGTAATTAAAATTCCCCCCTCTATGTTCATCAGTATGGAGTATAGCATTAAAATCACCACCAAGAATCCATGGCAAGTTTAAAGAAGAAATAGCATGCAAATCATACCACAGGTTTTTCTGAAAACTAAGACTTTGTGAATTGTAAATAACTGTTAAAATCCATTCTCTAGGCATTTCAGCCGAGAGCACTAGATGTAATGCTGATTTAGATTGAGCAATAGGTGTTACCTCCCCTATCCTTTGTTTCCAAAAGATAATGATACCACCAGAGAAGCCATTAGCTGGTATTGCTGCCCATTCCCAAGCTTTATTGAATCTGCCACAAAAGGTGAATACTCTATTTTCATCCGCTCGGGTTTCCACCAAGCAAACTATATCTGGATTGAGTTCACGCATAAGAGCTTTAATTCTTCCAACTGTCCTGGGGTTAGATGCACCCCTGCAATTCCAGCATAAAATTTTAATCTGTTCCATAATCAAACAATTTGATGAAAGTAGAACAGTAATTCAGAAGATAAGTTATAAGAAGGGTTAGGGATCCCCTATAGGTGTGAGTAATCGTCCCTTCTTTGGACATGAGCTACTGGCTGGGGTATCTCTTCTGGCCACTGCCTTCATCTTGGCATCTTTTTGAACCTGTGCCAGTGATGTGTTATCACTATAAATTTCCCCATGTTCATCCCTAGTCTCCTCCATCTCCAAATCACAATTTCCCTCCTCTGTATTTTTTATCGCAAGTGTAACTCGCTCCACCAAGGCTCCATGATCTATTTTTTTCCATACATGTTCCTCTTTGTGCCAGATCTTCAGACTTCCTGGTATGCCGGTCTTGGTCTCGGGAAGTGAGAAGATGAGGCATCGAGTACCTAGTTAGGTTAGATCTCTCCTGATCCATCATCCGATCTCTCGGCACTTGGTCCTGAGGCGGTAACGGTAACATTACAGTCACTTCAGAGACTTCTTGGCTAGGAATAGCTACATCCCTCCGGTGACCATCATCATCCAGGCAAGCAGGAAGGTCTCCATCCAGAATTTCCAACGGCTGTATGACAGGGTGCTGCCTAGGGTTCCCTTTTGGGGGTAGTACGATAGCCATGCCATTCTCCTCGGGATAGACACCCTGGTAAGTTGATGAGTTCCTATCTCTGCCAACGGTCAAACCACCCCGACGACTTTTCAACGGTTGTCCACCAATTGGCACATGGTTAACACGAGTCGGTAGAGCAGGCCACGTGTCATCCTCAACCGATGCCACCGCCTTCCCGGTTGTCAAATGGGTTCCACGGCCACCGCCGAAGCCACCACCACGGCCGCGTCCACGGCCACGACCATGATATCTGCTTCTTCCTGCCTGCATAAACGTTCCATAGTCAAAGGTCTCTTCTATTCCATCTCTAGTGAGTGAGGGGTCAGCCTGTTCGTCCTGATCTTGAGGCAGCTGTTTGTCTACTTGCATGGCTTGGTGTCCCTCATTGTGGTTGATCGCCTGAGTTGAGAGTCCAGGCACATCATCTGTTGATTTACAAGGTATCTTGGTGCAGGAGCTCACAACATGGCCGATGATACCACATCTAAAACAGAACGAGGGAATTTTCTCATACAATACCGTCACCAGTGTTTCATCAGCACCTTCTCCAACCCATATACCTCGTTGTAGAGGTTGTGATAGATCTAATTCTACACAGATCCTTGCATATTTGGCCCGGCCAACCTCCACATCAGGAGAATCAACAGTCAGGGTGTGCATGTCCACCTTCAGAACCTCTCCTAAGAGTCCACCCAGACTTTCTAAGGTATCAATTTCCCAATACTCCATGGGCAGGTGGTGTAGTTCAATCCAGACCGCCGCCATATCGAGTCGTTCAAATGCTGGTTGGAAGTTCTCCTTCCATGGCATTATTTGAAAAACCATACCATTAACCGTCCACGGTCCTTCCCAGAGGACTTTGTTCAGCATCTCCTCAGAGTGACATCGAATGTAATAAAACCCATTTGGTAAATCAGATATAGAGAAGGTCCCAAATTCCTTCCATAGATTTGCCAGAGCTGCATGCACCTGCGCCAATGGCAGAGCTTTCCCAAGGAATTTACCATAGAGTGCTGTTTTCATGCGTTCGTGAACCTTCAATCGAAAGTCAGCATCCGGTTTGAACCTCAGATGGCGAAGTTGCTTCAGTTTGTCATGATTCTCCTTCACATTGACAGTGTCTGTCCCGAAGACGGTGTGTTTCGGTGTCCCAGTAACTACGCGAGCCCATGACCTCCCAGGTGGAGCCGGAGGAGCCAGGGGGGTTGGCGCCGGAGGGTGCAGCGTTTTGGACCCAGATGCTCCACCCCCACTTGCCATGGCCAGTGGGGGAGAAGAGGGTCTGGTATTGTTAAACAGGGGAGAAGAAGTTCGCAGGGGAGAAGAAGTTCGCAGGGGAGAAGAATGCACTGCAGTGTGAGTTGACTTAAATGTGTGGCCTGTTCTTCAATCTCTAGCTACTAAATATTAAGAGACCAACATAATTTAGTAAAGCACAAATAACATTCCTAACCTCTCAAATTTCTTCCTTAAATGGCATAGTTTGATATTAGAAACAATTCCTAACAAATTTTTAGCATATAAGAGTGATTAAGAAGAGAGACAATTCATAATCCATTCCTAGTTATCGGATCTAAACTTAACGGGTCCAACCGGATTAACATGTCGGGTTATTGGGGACTGTTAAGGCAGCACTATTCAGATCCAAAACTGGGGTTGTCTCTATTAAGGGGATCGAGGGTTTGCTTGCTGAAGGGGATTGAGCTAAAACTATTGAATAATGGCGAGTGTGGAGGTGGATAGGACGAAGGCGGTGGTGGAGGCAGAGATGATTGCATGGCCGCCGCAGGCTACAACTTGGAAGGTGAGGGGCGATGGAGGAAAGGGGTTGCGCCAGTACTATATGCGTTGGTACAATTCGGTTTGGTTCTGAAAGAGAATGTCCTAATCTGAATCTATTCCGGGGACTCTGATACTACTTTGATGTGTAGAAGCAAACAAAAATTATGCGAATTAAAGAAAAACACAGAGATTTAATGTGGATGTAGGCTTTATTTAAAGTTGAACCACATTAAATCTCTGTTGATTCTGCACATCAAAGTGGGATCAGAGCCACCGGTTCAATTCTAAAAAAAAATGTCCATATTCCTAACCTCTCAAATTTCTTCCTTAGATGGCTAAGTTTGATATTAGAAACAATTCCTAACAAGTATTTAGCATAGAAGAGTGATTAAGAAGAGAGAGAAAAAAAAATACAAACAACTTCTAATCCATTTGTAGTTATCGGATCTTAACTTAATAGGTTCCATCGGATTAACTTGTCAGGTTATTAGGACCTTTAAGGTGGCACTATTCATGTCCGAAACTAGGGATGTCGATAATTGTGTCGAATGGGCCCACGTGTTCCTAGGCAATCGTTTCGTACTGGCGACCAAGACGCGCGACGCAGCCAGCCATGACACAAACAAAAAGGAGGGGTCGGCCCGGCAAGGAGGACATCCCAACTCCGTTGGGTTTGTGCAGTGCCGCGGGATGACCCATTTTTTTTCAAAAACTTTTAAAAATTATAAGAAATGCATAAAAATTCAATAAAAAATCAAAAAATTACTTAAAAAATAGAAAAAAAGCATTCTGAAAAGAATTATAAAATCCTGAAAATTAAGAATCTTTGCTTCCATAAATTAATTGCCTTGAGAAATTTAAAATAGCAGTTACAGCAGTTGATGTGAGGGAATGGAAGTAGATTTTTAAGATGAGAAGTTGAAAACTGAACATAGAAGAAGATAATGCTCCATTATACTTGTGATCTTTCATGACTTCAATATTTCATGTCTTACACACTTAATTTCCGTTTTGAATTCAATGGTATATTAAGTAATTAATAAAAGAACATTTTAGCATCAATACTAGTCAAATCTTCATCATCATCTCTCCGGTGTGAGTTGATTTAAATGTCTTGCATGTTCTTCAATCTCTAGCTACTAAATATCAAGAGACCAACATAATTTAGTAAAGCACAATAACATTCCTAACCTCTCAAATTTCTTCATTAAATGGCAAAGTTTGATATTAAAAACAATTCCTAACAAGTTTTTAGTATATAAGAGTGATTAAGAAGAGAGAGACAATTCATAATCCATTCCTAGTTATCGTATATGAACTTAACGGGTCCAACCGGATTAACTTGTCGGGTTATTGGGGACTGTTAAGGCGGCACTATTCAGATCCAAAACTGGGGTTGTCACTATTAAGGGGATCGAGGGTTTGCTTGATGAAGGGGATTAAGCTAAAACCATCAATTAATGGCGAGTGTGGCGATGGATAGGACGAAGGCGGTGGCGGTGGCAGAGATGAGTGCATCGCCGCCGCATGCTACAACTGGGAAGATGAGGGATGGTGGAGGAAAGGGGTGCCAGTATTATATGCGCTAATACAATTCGGTTTGGTCTTGAAAGAGAATGTCCAAATCTGAATCTATTATGAGGACTCCGATACTACTTTGATGTGTAGAAGCAAACAAAAATTATGCAAATTAAAGAAAAACACAGAGATTTAATGTGGATGTAGGCTTTATTCAAAGTTGAACCACATTATATCTGTGTTCCATCTTTAATTCGCATATTTTTTGTTTGATTCTGCACATCAAAGTGGTATCAGAGCCACCGGTTCGATCCAAAAAGAAAATATCCGAATCCACACATAATATTCCTAACCTCTCAATTTTCTTCTTTAGATGGCTAAGTTTGATATTAGAAACAATTCCCAACAAGTTTTTAACATAGAAGAGTGATTAAGAAGAGAGAGAAACAAAATACAAACCACTTTTAATCCATTTGTAGTCATTGATTTGAACTTAACATGTCTGATCGGATTAACTTGTCAGGTTATTGGGACTCGATAAGGTGGCACTATTCATATCCGAAACTAAGATGTCGATAATGGTGTCAAATGGGCCCGTGCTGGGACCTTTATTACCGTGCGTCTCAAGGCACGACACGCTGACAAGCCATGTCGTGCTGTGCCGACATGACACAAAGAATAGGGGGGTTGTCCCGGCAAGGAGGACGGCCCAACTCTGTTGGGTTTGTGCAGTGCCTGTGAACCTTTTTTTTTCAAAAAATTTCAAAAATTATAATAAATTCATAAAAATTCAATTAAAAAAATTAGAAAATTAATAAAATTAGAAAAAAAAAACATAAAGCATTCTGAAAAAAAAATCATAAATTAGCCAAAAAAAAACACAAAACCCCCAAAAAGAAAAACTTATAAAAATTTAAAAATTCAAAAACATATATCATAAAACTAAATAAGTTACATATTAGATTACTATCTATTAGTTTATTTTTGAACCATTATGAGGTCTTTTAAATTTTTAATAGATGAAAAATAATTTTTATGTAATGATAATGGTGTATTTTGAGATTTTCAAAATTGATAGATAGATCATTATTTTACTAATTTAGTTGTCGAGCTAGAGCTTCAATTTGAAGCTTGAAATTAATTTTAAATCGAGTCAAGTTCAATCGTGCTCAGCTTGAAAGTTGAATCTATATTTTAGTATATATAAATATAATATAATATAATATAATCTTTTATATTATATTTATATTAAATAGATAATGAAAACAATGGGTTCAGAGACCCAACAACTCCCATGGTCTTATTCAAAATAAACCTTAAAGAGTAAAGACTAAACAAAAGACAAGTATCGTTGTTGCCCATTCACGTACAATAGATCCACCCGAGCACCTCCTGCACCTCCACAGCTCCTCCCATCTCAAAATAATATTATTTAAGATAATTTAAAATAAATATTTTAATTATCTCAAATAATATTATTTTTTTTATGTTATTTGATATAATTAAAATATTTATTATTTATATTTATTTGATGAGAATCACTTTTTAAATTTTATCTTTTTGGGCCAAGCCCAATCAAGCTCGATCCATTTACAACTTCAATATATATATATATATACTAGTATAATGCACGTGCGTTGCACGACTGGCTTGTTGAATTATTTGTTTACTTTTTTTTTAATTATAATTGATATTTTGTATTTTTTTTGTTTTTATTTTTATTAATATTGACTTATATTATACTTTCATGTGTATATAGCAAAATATCTTGGAATATAAAAGAACTCTAAAAATGATAAATGTGTTATTCATTTATTCATATATTTATATATATATCACATGGACTTACAGTTAGTGATAAATAATTTTTCGTCTACTTGCAGTAGCTTTAATGTTTCTATAGCGGGTTGTATGTAAAACATATGAATTTGTAGACATTTTTGTTGTTTGAAATTTAAGTTTATAACTATACAATTTTTTAAGTTTGTTTTAATTTGTTAGATTTGCTTGGCATGCAATTCAAATAACATCAAATGAAATAAAGAAGTTTATTATTATTCCAACAACCAATAAGATTCCACGGAAGAGAAATATTTGAAGTTTTATTTCAAAATTTTATTATAGCATAATAAAATATAAAATTAACACGGAGTTTTTAATTTCTACGTAATCGGCCATTAACAATACTCCATACATCATTGTAAGACGATGGCCAATTACCTTTACATATAATATCAACATTGGATAATGCAGAATGATAAGTAAAAACCTTCGTGTGTAATGGATGTAACATATTTGTGTGGGAAGCATTGATCTCATGACGATATATATCAAATATGATAAAACCATATAATGTAATTATCATCATTAGGTCAAATGTGTGAAATATAAACGTGGTATTAACTATGTCGTAGTTAGTTAAACCACGTAATTTAATCCTTTTTGTGAATTGCCAATGACCATTGTGTGTAATCATCCTCCATATTGTCAATCTTCTTTTTGTAGTGTGGAGCAAATCAAGTCGTCCTTCACGGCATGCCAATTCATTCTTGAACGTACCTTCTCCTCTTGCAGCCTTTGGTAGTAATTCGAATGAAGATCGTTGAGTGAAAAAATCAAACACATAAATGATTTCTTCATTTATCATCCAATAGAGATATCCATTGACACATATTGCTCCTTCGTTTCCTAACGAATGATAAAACCATAGATTTGTGTCCCCACAAAATATCCATTTCCATTTTCTAGCTCAGCTTGTAAAGGTGATCTTGGCTTGTTAGCCCATGATAGCTGAATATTTTGTAATGAAACAGATCACTGTTCTCGGAATATATAGCAAAAGCCTTTGAATGATACCTTGTTTTAGGATTTGGAAGCTTCACCCAATCTTTTGTTGTTGGCCAACAAATATAAAATCGAGGGTACCTTTGACAGTTGTTGGTGCAAAATATAAGACCATTCATCTAATTTAACATAAAATATGAATCTCCTCCGGCATGAAACTCAAATTTGGTGATGGTAATTACTGCGTTTATTGGTATAAATTGTTGGATAAGATATGGATTTTATTTTGTATAAAAATACACAAGTTCCACCCAATTTCATACATCTTTCTTGTATGTAATCTATTGTGTAAGTAGCCCGATTCCAATAATAATTCACTTTTCGCAAGAAATCCAAAGTGCCTCTAAATCAGCTTTGTAGTAAGATCTTCAGTAATATCTCTGGTAGCATTTGAAAGCCATCGGTTTCAAAATCCCAAAATGTTAAATACATCATTGCTAATGCCATCTGTTTTAAAAAAATGAACAATAAATATTACTATTTGTGAAAAAATTTATAAATGTAAATCTATTTAAGTATATTATTGGTAATTTCATATTTAATTGAAGAGGTAAATTCCATCAAAAATATGAATATTTGAAAAAAATGAAAAAACATGTTAAATATACAACCAGGCTACACAAAGTTAATCATGTTGCTCAAAATCTTCTAACCCCTAAGAAAAATGATAATTGGGACATCTTTAAAGAAATTATCATAATGGCAGTAATCAACTTCATGATGGGAGTTATAAAGAAATTTAAAAGTTAGAATAAATTATCTAAGACCAGAAGGATTTTGGAATTAAAAAGATCATGTTATAGTATCATGAATAAATAGAAGACAAATTTTATTTGGATGCTTGTGTAACAAAGTGTAGTCTCTAGACATCTGATGAGTTTATAGGAAAATACAAGGAATAAATCTTACTGAAGAATTTTGCTAATATTATTATGCTTAATTTGATAATAAACATGATGCTAAAACCCAGAAACATTGTTGCTCAATGTTCCACAATTTTGAGCCGATGAGGGACTAAACAAATCATCTAGGAATCAAAATTGGCACATAGAAGAACCCATCTTACTCCTTACTGTTTATCTATCTCACCTTGTTTAATACTCTCATATCATTATTTCAATCACAAGCATTTAATTCCAATCTCTACGTTGGCAGCTCTATATCAGTTACTTTAATTTTAACAAGCCAACCTTCAAGTTGATTCCGATGCCTATTGTCTAATAAGACTTGTCAAATGTCAAGATTCATTTACTTTGAATGCCAATTTCTATTGAAAAAATATGGAATGCCATGCACAAGATAACTGTCATTTTGTTTACCATCACCAGTCAAGTTTGCATTAACCGATAAGCTCCTCACACAATAATAACAAATAAACAATAGGAATAAACTGATTTAGGAATAACCAAACTATAAATATATACTCTAACTGAATAGTAATTGATATGTTGACTTTTGTAGATAGGCCTTTCTTTGCAAGCATCATAGCCCATGCACTAACAAGCATATAAACAAAAAGGAAAAGCACAACACATCCAAGCAAATACGATTTAGATTCTTGGCTACACTAATCCATGAGTAAAAACATTGTCAAATTTAAGTATGAGTTACATAAATCATATTTTATATATATGTATCACAAAGGAGCTTAAACAAGTAGATATTACCAAACAGAAGAACCATGGCAGATCATATTTTGTTTTAGAATCTGTTTTTTTTTTTTGTTTCTTCTCAATTTTGTTCTTATTAGTGTCATTTCAAAATGTTGCAGTGAAACATAACCTTGGCATTGTTATATCGATATGGGCGCCAATAGTCCTGGTAACACATACTAAGAAATCATTTTGGGGTGGTTTTATTTTCTATGCTACCCTAAAGCATAATTATATTCATGGCATGTAGGTGTTTTTTTATGGACACTCAGATATGGTATGCTATATTTTCGACTATAGTTGGAGGGATTCATGGAGCCTTCAGCCACTTGGGAGAGGTACGAAATGCTTCGATTTTCTCCTTTTTGCCGTGATCTACAATTCAGTCCGTAACACACACACACACACACACACACACACACACGCACATGCACATAACACAAACACACTATATATATTCTTCTTTCTAGTGAAGATTCTAGTCTTGTGCAGCTTGTAAATGCCTTAATCCTGAGGTTGCTTTGTCTTATATCATGCGTATATTTTCACATATACGAACACTTGGGATGCTTAGGTCCAGATTTCACACATTGCCATCAGCTTTTAGTGAAGGGCTTGTGCCATCCTCCATTGAGGGATCAAGAAAGAATCAGTTGCTAATGTGAATGCTAATTTATGTTGTTATTATAGTGTGTAGACCATTTTTCAGCTAAAGTAATTTCTGTACTTCCTATAAATTCTATCCACTTGATTGCAATACATGACTAATTTCATGATTGTACAATTTCTACCTTTATCTTTTAGTGTGTGTTTTTATTTCATTCTCTTTTGTATGTCTTAAATTTGCAGGATGGCTCCAATAGAAAAAACATTGCTAAATTTTTTAATGTTTGGAATGCATCCATAAGCTCTTTACGACCGGAGGATTTGATCAGCAATCTTAGGCAAATACTATCAAGTCATGTGACTTTTTTCACTTAGAGATTATTTGATGCCTTGGTAACCTAAAAACTACCCGGAATACTAATGGTTTTTCTTCCCCTAACCTTTGGAAGTTCTATTCCAACTGGTGTGATGGTTTAGTGACATTTTTTGTCAAACAAATATTGGTTTATATAACAAACTGATGCAATAGATTGTTGGCAAAGCTAAATCTTTGACCAACCAAATAATTAGAAGACAATATACTAAATTGAAAATTTAAATAGCAAATTAAGTGCTGAAAACTATTGCAATGATGCATATTGTGAGATTTGACGTAGATCTTTCATCAGCAATAATAATTTGAGGATGGACATTGTCATCATCAAGATAAATGATCAAAGGTACAACTTTGCAACACCAAGATAAAATTTGCAAATGGAGGCAGAAATAATAGCAGTTGCAATATAGGAGAACACATTTCGAAGATCTCAACAATGAAGGTATTTGAAAAATAAAAAAAGAAAAACATGTTATAATTTTACCTTGGTATAGATTGTCGCCATGGATGTAAGAGATAAGATGAAAAGAGATATGAGAGTGGTATATTTTGTATGAATCTATTTGTGTTTAAGTGTTTATATAGATAATTTAGAAATCATATACATTTATCATATTATTCTTTCAATCAGGTTGAATGAACAAGGAACACACCTCTTGAAGAAGCAAACAACAAATGACCTTTAGGTTGAAGGTTAATTTACTGTTGAGGTCCTCCATCAACTGTAAAATGGGAGAAGAAAAGATTGCTAATTTAATGCATTTAATTGCATTGATTTAGATTGAAGGGTGGAGTATCCCATCAACGGTAAAATAGGAGATGAAAAGATGGAAATATGAAAGGGAAACATGAGAAATTAAAAATAAATTTCGATTTATTAGACTTACTGGTGGAGCTTGGTACTGGCGGGCAATGAGTGTGAGGGTGAGAAAGTAACGATAAGAAACATTATTAGAATTAAAACATATGAAAAATTTATGAGGGAGCTTAGGAGGCATGGTAACGGTAGAGGAGAAAATTAAAACAAATTAAGTTACAAGAGGAGAAGGGTGCTTGGGAGGCATGGGAGGAGGGAGATAGGGCACCGGAAAGATGAGGAAAATAACCGCAGAGGAGGAGGCGAAAGGAGAATTAATAATCCCATAACAATTAAAGAAAATAAGTTATATCATTATATTAAAATGTTAATTTAATATACAGAATAATTGTATTATAATAAATTTGAAATTCTTTGACAAATAAATAAATAAGGTAATAACTTATAAAGATATATTAAGTTTATTAAAAAAATAGATAAATATATACATTAATAGTATCATAACAACTTTTAAGAGTAAATTCATTAAATAAAGATATATTAATTTTTTAAAAATAGATAATGGTAAATAAATAGATAATTTTAAATTTTAGAAAAAATACATATATAAGGTAACAACTTATACGTGTAGATTAAATAAATTAAGATATATTAAGCTTTATGGAAATAAGAGTAAATCATATGTTAAATTAAATGGTAAATTGAAGTAATTGTTGTATTTAAATATAAATTAATATATTTAACTGAAAATGATTAAAACATATAACGTTATATTAATAAATAGATAATTTTAAATATTGTGGTAAATAAATAGATAATTTTAAATCTTATGAGAATTAATGAAATTTAAATAAGGTTATATGATAAAGAACATATAAATAAATATAAATTAGAATATTATTTATTTTTATTAATTGTAAATAAATAGATAATTTTAAAGATTGTGGTAAATAATATATCATAATATTATCTTCTTAATAATTTAGAAGATAACATAAATATATTTGAAATTTGAAATAAGAATAATTTAATTGAAGTAATTGTGGTATTTTAATAGAAATTAAGATATTCAACTGAAAATGATTAAAAACAGATAAATTTATATTAATGGTAAATTTCCACTATTAAAATGTAAATCATATATTAAATAAAATGGTAAATTGAAGTAATTGTGGTATTTTAATAGAAATTAATATATTCAAGAATTATTGATTAAAAACATATAAATTTATATTAAGAAATAGAAATGGTAAATTTCCACTATTAAAATGTAAATCATATATTAAATTAAATGGTAAATTGAAGTATTTGTTGTATTTTAATATAAATTAATATATTTAACTGAAATGATTAAAACATATAAAGTTATATTAATAAATAGATAATTTTAAATATTGTGGTAAATAAATTGATAATTTTAAACTTTATGAGAATTAATGAAATTTAAATAAGGTTATATGATAAAACATAAATTAAATGATAACATAAATATATTAAATTTAATAGGACATTTAAGATACATTTAAAAGGCTTGGGATATTATTAGAATTATGAAAACTAACTGAGGGTAATTTGGTCCACACACTTTGAAATAGACTACCAACAAATCAACAATTGGCATATAGGAGTAGAATAGATATATATATATGGGATGTATTATTTTGAAATAATTACTTATTTTAATAAAAAAATAGATTATATATATATATATATATATATATATATATATATACATATACTTATTTGGCTTTTACTAATTTAGATTTTAAATAAAAAAAATCAAATTTACAATTTGTGCTGGGTCGGCATGGCATATGCCGGTGGGCCGTGTGCGGTACCGGCCCGGGGGCCGCTCACACGCTCCTGGAACAAGCTCGAATTCGGGCAGTGGTTGGAGGGGGGCACGGGCCGGTTAACTGGGCCCGGCGGGCCCAACCCGCCTGTTCCGGGCGGTCAAATTCCAAACCCGGAACCGGCCAGTATTAGGCTAACCGCCAGGCCGGATTGGCCGGACCGGCTGGGTCACGGAGTCACCTTTTTAGGTGACCCAGAACCGAACCCGCGAGTGTAGAACCGGCGGGTCAGGCCCAACCCGCAGGTTTTTATTTTTAAAATTTCTAAATGTAAATGAAAAAAATAGCAAAAAAATTTAAAAAATATATAAAAAAACTATGATATTTTGATATAAAAATAGAATGAGAAAAAAAATTAAAAATTAAAAACTATAAAATTCATTATTCTACACTCGTTATTCAAATATTAAGAAAATAAAAAAAAAAATTATAAAATCAAAAAAGAGTATATAAATGGCAAGCTACTTAAAAATAAGAAAATAACAAAAAAATCTTCATCATTGACAACTAGAGAATGCAAAAATCTCTTTTGAAAGAAAAAAATCAATCTATAAAATTCATTATCCTATACTAATTATTCAAACATTAACAATATCAAAAAATATAAAATTACAAAATCATATAAATAGCAAGCTACTTAAAATTAAGGAAATGACCATAAAAGGCCTTCATTATTGACAATCAAACATTGCAAAAATATGTCATGAAAGAAAAAAAAAATTCAATCTATAAAATTCACTATCCTACATTAATTATTCAAACATTAAGAAATCCCAAAAAATTATAAAATCACAAAAAGTATTAAAGAATCTTTATTATTGATAATTAGAGAATACAAAAATCTCTTTTGAAGTAAATAAAACACAAAATATAAAATTCATTGTCCTACACTAATTATTCAAACATTATAAAAACCAAAAAAATAATAAACTCATAAAAAATATATAAATGGCAAGCTATTTAAAATAAGAAAATAACAATGAAAAGCCACATTATTGGTAACCAAAGAATGCAAAAATCTCTTCTCAAGGAAAAAAAAACTCAAATTTATAAAATTTATTATACTTTTATATTTCTAATTATTTAAACATTAAAAAATCAATTAAAAAATATATGATGTTTACATGAGTGCAAAAAATTAAAAAAAAATTGAAAAATAAAAAATAAAAAATCCAACCCTTTGGGATGACCTGGCCCGGCCCGCCGGGCCAACCAGCTGGGTCACGGGTTGGGCTTAGTTTGAACAGAACCGGCCCGCCACTGTAGTGGGCCGGTTACGGTTTTCCGGCCCTGCCCGCCGGGTCAACTGACCCGGCTGGTTTTGCTGGGCCGGTTCCGGGCTGGTACGGGCTCAAACCCGGCCCGTGCCCCCTGCCAGTGCTAGGCCCGGATGTTAAAGTTCCGGGCCAGCCTTCCCCGGGTCTGCACGGCCCGCCTTGAGTTGTCAATATAAAGGGGATCGGGGGTGGCTTGCGGAAGGGATTCGAGCTAAAGCGTCGATAAAATGGCGAGTGTGGCGGTGGATGGGACGAAGGCGGTGGTGGAGGCGGAGATGAGTGCATCGCCGCCGCAGGCTACGACTGGGAAGGTGAGGGGCGGTGGAGGGGAGGGCCTGCGCCAGTACTATCTACAGCATATTCATGATCTTCAGCTCCAGGTCCGCCAGAAGACCCACAACCTCAACCGCCTTGAGGCGCAGCGCAATGATCTCAATTCTCGAGGTACGTTTGTTGTTGATCTGACCTGGATACCAAGAATCGGTTTCTTGAATTTGATTTATGTCTATGGATCTTTGGATATCGGCGAGATTTGCTAGATAGGAGGGAGAATCGGAACTTATTGATTGTCGGGAAACCCTAATTCTATTTGGGGCCTTAGATTGTTTAAGAGGTCACAATCTTTTTTGGCGTCCATTTGATGTTGGTACTGAGTTTATGTATCTACTTCATCTCTAATCTCAAAAGTTGGTAGAAGGAATGGCTCCTTGATTTGGTTTCTTAAAAACGGAGCTTAGGGTTTGTTTCCATGTGATTGTGCTTGTTCTTGGTGTTGGTCTTGATTTTGATAGCAAGAGCTATTTTCTTAAATTTGATTTATGGCTTTGGATTGTTCGGGGAGGACGGGAACTTATTGAGCTCTATGATTTTGTGACCAGGTTGTCCTTTGATTGTCTGTTTGGAAGCATTTGTTTGACTATCAATGAAAGTCCAACACTAACTTGTTTTGCTAACCCTAGTTCATAGTGTTTTTCAGTTTTGATTTCAAAACTTGGTAGAAGGAATTGCTCCATGATTTGTTTTCATAAAACCGGAACTTAGGGTGTGTTTTCATAAAACCGGAACTTAGGGTGTGTTTTCATGTGATTGTGTTCATTCTTGGCGCTATTCTGAATTGATAACAAGAATTGGTTTGTTAAATTTGATTTTATGGCTGTCAATCTTTGGAATTGTTGTTCGAACTGGGGGAGAGGCTAAGGATTAGGGAATTGACCAGGGTCTTATCTGCTAGTTGGAGTGTGAATGTTTGATTGACCATAGCTCAGAGATCAGTTTCTCTGATCATGGGTTTATTTAAAAAAAAAGAAACAGAATATAGGATCACTAATTCAATTGGAGATAACCAAACATGTGCTTGTTTGTCATCCATCTTAGAGTTTTGTAGGAACTGATAAAAGCCTTATTTTCTTATTAAAGTTCTCACGGATACCACTTTGGAAGAGAGTTTTGTTTGTTTTTGAATATTTGTATGATTAGAATTGGGATGTTAGTCATCCTGTGTCAACTGATCTGTAGATTACTCTTATGTAAGAGTTAGGATGCTCATCCTTTTATTTTGTTGGTTTTCTAATGAATACTGGAACTGCAGTTAGAATGCTTCGAGAGGAGTTGCAGCTACTTCAAGAGCCTGGATCATATGTTGGTGAAGTAGTTAAAGTTATGGGAAAATCTAAGGTTTTGGTTAAGGTATTCTTTCTCCTCTTCATAACTACTTGTGTTTATATTTTGCTTGGAATAGTTTTCATGTCATAGTTCTTATCTTTAATATGTTTTTTCCCTCCCTGGCCTCGTTTTGTTGGTTAGGGTTTTATTTGCAGTTTGACTTGCCATTTGATCTTCTGGTTTAGTTAATGAATGACAAGCTTATTTCATCTATAATTTTCTAATTTTATATTTGTCTAAACCATCTTTTTTTGTATATTAAGCCTATTATGATTAGAAATCATTCCATTTGTGGGCCTTCAGCCATTTATTAGGAATCTTGGAACTTGGGATCTGTACTTGTTCTTGCTTCGGCAAGAGTAGATTGTAGATTGGTGGCCATATTCTTGATACTATTCTATGAGTTTATAAACCTATTTCATTTTTTAGGTTCATCCAGAAGGGAAATATGTTGTTGATATTGATAAGAATATTGACATTACGAAGATCACACCATCAACGAGGGTTGCTCTTCGCAATGACAGTTATGTGTTGCATTTGATCTTGCCAAGCAAAGTTGATCCTCTAGTCAACCTTATGAAAGTCGAAAAGGTCCCTGATTCCACTTATGATATGATTGGTGGTCTTGACCAACAAATAAAAGAGATCAAAGAGGTATCTACAGTGTTGGATTATATGTTGGACATAGGATTGTTTGGTTATATTCATTGATGATATGTAATTAAGGTTTCTGGTCTACTATTGCATTTCAGGTCATTGAGCTTCCCATCAAACATCCGGAACTTTTTGAAAGCCTTGGAATAGCTCAACCAAAGGTTTTTCTTTCCAGGAACAATTGCTTCAATCATTTAATAGATCTGCCAATAACAATTAATGGCATCACTAATATTTGGACTTCTGTAATTTTGTCTAGGGAGTCTTGCTTTATGGTCCACCAGGTACTGGGAAAACCCTTCTGGCTAGAGCTGTTGCTCATCACACTGATTGCACCTTCATCCGGGTTTCTGGTTCTGAACTCGTTCAGAAATACATTGGAGAAGGATCTAGAATGGTTCGGGAATTGTTCGTGATGGCCAGGTATGTTTAGATACTAATATGCCTTTGTCAAGTCTGCCAGAAACCATGTAGTATTTTGTTTTTGCAACATTTCTAATTCTTACCTTATTTAAATGTTGTCAACTTGCATTTGTTAGTTTACAAAAAATTGGCAGCTCATGAAATACTGCTACTTCCTTTTAGGTTTCTTTTCTCTTTCTTTCTTGTTGGAAACTTTAACTCATGGAGCAACATTTTGTAATCAGGGAACATGCTCCTTCAATCATTTTCATGGATGAAATTGATAGTATTGGATCAGCTAGAATGGAGTCTGGCACTGGTAATGGTGATAGTGAAGTGCAGCGGACCATGCTTGAGCTTCTCAATCAACTTGATGGATTTGAAGCATCGAACAAGATCAAGGTTTTCATATAACTAGCTTGTCCAGAAGTTTGTTTTGCAGTACTTCCATCATCCAGTCTTTAACTATCAGGGGATACATTGATTTCCAGGTTCTAATGGCTACAAATCGGATTGATATCTTGGATCAAGCACTTCTCAGGCCTGGCCGGATTGATAGAAAAATTGAATTTCCCAATCCTAATGAAGAGGTTCTTGATTAAGAAAATCTCCTGGCCTTTACTCACTCTCTCTCTCTCTCTCTCTCTCTCTTGCATTGTTCCTGTATCTCTGCACATTTGCTTGGTTAATGATACACTCTGACCTCCAATGTTTTTCAGTCTCGTCAGGATATCTTGAAAATTCACTCCAGGAGGATGAACTTGATGCGTGGGATCGATCTGAAGAAGATTGCAGAAAAGATGAATGGAGCATCAGGAGCAGAACTCAAGGTAAATATAAAAGAAGATGAAAGCAACCCATTTTCATCTTGCATTTCTAGTCTCTTCATTGTTTTGGTAGAGTTGCACAATCGATTACTTTTCTCTAATACTTTCTTTAAATTACATCTTTTCTTATGTTTGGCAGTAAAATGTGCTCATATTGGAAAATTTTACAAGTGACATGCTGGATTAGCTACAAAACTAATGGATTTTTAAATATATCTAATTTTCCATTATACACTTGATTTTTTTAATATATCTAATGTTATTTATTTTTTTGGTTTCTCTCTTTCTTTTTGGGGGCAGGCTGTGTGCACAGAAGCAGGTATGTTTGCACTGAGAGAGAGGAGAGTCCATGTGACCCAAGAAGATTTTGAGATGGCAGTGGCCAAGGTCATGAAGAAAGAGACAGAGAAGAACATGTCCCTCAGGAAGCTATGGAAGTGATATTGTTTTCTTTCTTTGTGTGTTTTCAAGATACGGGTTAATATTATTACTCGGGACACAGACACTGCAGCTGCTTCATGGAATTACAATTATTCCAGTAGATGACTTATTATGTTGTGTGCTTAATTAAACTTTTTTCTATGCTATCATGATTTAAATGGCTGTTGGTTCAGATTTCATTCTGCTGATGGATTGGTTGCTGGAGTCCGGCAAAGTAACCTTTTTCTTTTAGATTATACTTCAGTTACTGATCAACTTTATGTTCACTATAGACAAGGATGCTTCACCCACCTTAATATTCGTGTTATAAAACCCATGTGAAATGTGTTGTTATAAAGTCCATGTATAAAATGTTATAAGTGGCTAATTATTATGAGAAAAACAGAGACACTAACTAACAAGTGATTCAAGTTCAAGCTGAGAATTGTATACATGAGAGCATCCAAACCTTACATGGCTGTGAGATATATATAACCTGTAAGCTGCTGACAATAACCTGTTATATGTATGTTACCCAAGGTATGTGCTTAGTAATACATTTTGAGACAGCAACACCTACATGGCAATTTTAAGGCTTCCAACTCACAAGCAAGCAGTTCTCAGAAAAGACTAGAATTTTGCAAGAAATATTAAAATGAATGACACATGACCCATCCTTATTCCGGACAGCAGAAAGCAGTAGATATAATACAATATTTACAGAAGCTTGAGCAATCTCAGACGCTCCTCATGTTCTGGAGTGAGCTTTGGAGGGGTGTACTCCCCATGTAGATCTTCTACAATGTACTCCTGCACAGTGTTTGGAGATTGACATCAGAATACCAACATGATATATAATCCACAAGAACAAAATAGCTCTATGTAAGGATGAGAATATCAAAAACTAGCCTTTGTAAGCTCCCTCTTTGTCAGTATGTGATAATGTCTCTGCCAAATCCTTTGAATAGCCATGGTTGCTGCAAGGAAGCCATAGGCGATGCCAAGAATGGCAAACACAACAACAAAGATAACCACTAGTGCAAAACATGCCTCCATGGAAGCAGGGAAGCAGTCTAAAATGCCCCACCCATAGCAACAGTTCCGACATCCAGCCATGCATGGATCACTGTTATTAAAGGATGAGCAATGAAGTACCAACCCCAGAAATCCCAGCAATACAAAGAACACCACGACGCCTGCAAAGTCACTCAAATTGCGTGAGAAAACAAGATGGCGGTTCCTATACAGAATTGTGAGCAACATAATATACACTATATATATGTACCACAGGGCAGGGATATATAGGTACCACAAAATTTAAGAGACTTGATAGCTCGGCTTTCAAGCATCAAATCAAACTTGTACACATTTAGGGTTTCACACAATTTTATAAATATATATAGAAACTTATATTGGTTGCTGGATCCATCAATCTCGACAAATGGCTACTTAAATGGGGTCATTGAATAACACCATATTGACTGCTTTTGACATGCTGAAGATTTTTTTAGATATGAAGTACTCATCTGGCTTGGGTGCAAGTAAGCGCAGGCAGATATAAATTATTACCTACACAGTAGTAGAAAGGTATTGGATGCTTTGATAGTATACGGTCCCAACCATCGCTGAAGGAATTCCTGAAATCCCCATTTTTATCCAACAAATACACAAAACCACCAATGGTAGCAATTACCTGCAATTAATAATGCAACTTCAATAATGGTTGTTATCTCTCATCTTTTGTTGTTTACAAAATCGATGAACAAGCAAGAGTCGATTAACAATTACCAACCATGCAAAGTTATGCTGGGCAGCAATATCAGAATTCAATGGCAGAGCAAACACCTCTTAGACTTTCATGTAGGGTTACAAAATTAAGAAAATCCTTTTTCTTTAGAAATTTAACAGTGCATTTGTCCTGTTTATTTATTTATCTTCTACTTCTTTTCTCAATCACTTTAAGTGTTACAGTAATGTGAACAACATCAGTCATCGATTGATACTCAGTGGTCAGATAACACCATGAGATCAGCACTGATATAACATACAGGACTGTTGTCTATGCACAAACCATGCATGAATTATTATGAGGCAGACAATCATCTTAACAAAGTGAAGGTTTTTATAATACCAAAAGTTCTTTAAAGGACTGATATTTAAAGAACAGTAAGAACCCTGAGAAAGGCTCAATCAACAAGCTCATGCACAATAGAAGAAAATAAGCATTCGTACTTTATTTGGAAGTAAATGGTTCCCTGAGGAGGTGCAAATCCAGACAAGAAGCATAGTTTAAAAAAACAAAAAAAATTATGTTAATGCAGGGAAATAACTTTCATCTCTACTAGTGGTATAAATGTAAGAAGGTATCTACTGAAAAGGAAGAGTAACAAATGAATCCTAGATTATCGGCACACATTTTCTCTTTCACATGCATGGGTTATAACTTGGTTATCCAAACAAGCTTCATTAGAAAGAGGAAATGCATATACTAAAGATGTGTTTGGTTAAAATGAAGTGGTGGAAGTGTTAGTTCCTTGGAAGTGCCACTATTTGGCACTTAAGTGGATAAATTTAAGGTGTTTGTTTGTAATACTTTGAAAGTTATGTTTTTTAAAACAAACCATCATGGACCGAGACCTCTTCAAGCTCAATTAAAAATAATACTTTAAATTTTATATTAATATTTTATAATAAAATTAAATATAAAATAATTAAATTAAAAAAATCAGTTTTTATTAAATTATATTTTGGGTCATGAGTAAGCCCAACCCACCCTCACTTCCATCCGAAAGTGTGACTTCAGAAGAAAAAAATCAGAAGTCACCTGAAATTTCACCATTTTGGAACTCAACAAAATACTAGAGGCTGAGTTCTAACAAACAACCAAAGTGTCAGTCACTTCCACAACCACATCAGTGCAAACAAACACCCATTCACGTCATGTTTGATATAATTGGATGGGAATGAAAATGAAAATAGAGGTGAGACTGAGATAAAATGATATTGAGGGGATTGAGGATGAGAATGGCTATTTTAATTTCCAGGTTTGGGTGTTCACATGGAATGGAGTTACTTTCAGATTGACTAATGGAAAAATAATTTTAAAGAACTCATCTCATTCCTACCAGTGAGAATGGACTTTTCACTCACTTCTTAATGAAATGTTCACAATTCTTGAGAATGTTCATTCTCACTTTTAAAGATGAACCAAATAAGGGAATGAGAATGAAAAAGAATCTTAGCTTAAAGATTTCTCTTTCATTCAATTTCCTCCACCCATTCTATCCTACCAAACATGATCTAAATGCATTCAAACTAAACAAAAATGCATGAATACTTGGTCTTACAGTTTGAACAGCCAGGAACACCAGGAAGACATCTCTAGCCACAAAAATCCTGAATTTTATTTTTCGCCATGAGTGATCTTCCAATGATTCTACTCGGAGATGGAATTGTGCCTTGCAAGTTGTACAGTGAGAGAAAGCAAATCCTTCCTGTAAATACAACAGATGATCACATTGATTGTTAGCGACTCAACAACTTTCACAAAAGTGAAGATCAGTGTTCTTTATCACCCTCTCAAAAATGAGGTGAAGAATGAAAAAAATATAAAGATGTTTCCATGGTTAGCTAATAAGTTCAGATTAGGCACAATGGGCCAACTGTTTCATGTAAGTTATCTCTTTCAATTTAATGAAGTGGATCGACCGTGCTAGCATAGATGGAGTAAGCAAAAGAAACTGACAAAAGATATGGTGAACATCTATAGCTAATCAGGGTGCAGAAGAATCAAATTTAAAATGAAACTTACTCACCATGAGTTGTGACAATCTCAAGAACTATCTAGCCAGACTATTCAAGCAAAACATGCACATAGCACAAGAAGTCATTAAAAAGAAGTATATTGTCATTTTCCTTGAAAACATAAGAAACAGTCTTACTATAAAGAGAGTGTAACAATAACCAGACTACGTTATATGCTCATCTATTTATCAATATGCACGTAAGAATATCATATAGAAAAGATTGTATCATACTACGATCACATAAGATTCACACATGTCCCTATTCTGATATCATCAATCCTAATTTAAAAGATGGACAGTACATTTAGAAAGTTGTGAATAATGACAAATAAGTCAATCCAAACAAGGCCTTCGAATATAAATCTTTCTTCTCACTTCTTTTTTTTTCTATCAAAAGTAATATATTAAGGACCTTTGTACAATTGCAAATCTACATATTTCACTCATGAAAATATATGTACCTTAACTGAGCGCCAATGATCAAGGCAAGAGCGATGAACAAACTGTTGTGTGCCTTTGCACATGCACGGTGATATTAACTCCTCCTCTACACCACCAAATATCATCATTATTAGCACACAATCATAGAGGTCAAAAGACTACAAGCATGTGCACACTGAATCACAGATTTCAAATTTTTTTCTTTCTTTTTGCCATTAATCATTCATTATATTGCAGAAAAATTATACAAATATCCTTCACCACCAAAATGAAAAGTCACAAGATTTAATGCACCAAATTTCTTTAAAAGTAAAGCAATCTAGAGACATCTTATGAATCCATTGGAAACAAAATCCAGATGTTATTTTTAAAGAATCAAAGAGTCCCACCTGGCTCCGCATCGTACTCGAGGCAGATGCGGCAACAAACATTAGAAGACGATTCGACGTCCACATCTTTAACTTCATCCGAGCTTCCCTCCGATGACTCATTCTTCTGCTTCTTTTCAAGAAGCGGATCTGAATCTTTCGGAGAATCCCTCTCTCCTTCCCCTCCATCCACCACGGACCCTGCCTCCCCTTTCATCCGATCAAGACCTAAAAAATAAAAAATAATAATAATAATACCTAAGAAAAATCCAACCTAAGAAACCCTAACCCTGAAATCAAACCAACATTCATGATCCGGTAATCAGACAGAACAAACTCCAAAAGATTAATGAAATATCGAAGCTAATTTTAGCTAAAAAGAGAAGAAATCAGCAATCGCAAGGGATTAGAACCTGAGCTTTGTGGGGAGACTCCGGAGTTGGGAGCAAACGACGTCAACGAAAGCAATACGATCAAATCGAGTTCCGCGATTATATACTAAGGATACTACGATACACAGGAATGAAGATAAGTTAACGTACATTGCACACGTGGCAGTTGCTTAAATATATATAGTTGCTAATTTTTCTGATATTATTCCTCCTATGGATTCAAATTAATTTAATATATGAGTTAATAAATGTTTTGAAAATAATAGATTTTTTTTTTTGACATAGGGGATAAACCCCTCCACATAAAGACATCAGGGGGCGTGGCCTTAGATGACGAACACCCTTACTTCTCACTATACGCGTACAGATATAGGGACGCAAACCTAAGAGTTTTGTGCTTACCAAATAAATTATTCAAACTGCTCCTCTCATTTACGGTAACTTAGACTTAAAATTGAAAGACGTCTTAATCGTCAATTACCTAACGCATTTAAACTCAAATAAATACAGCTTAATGATCCTTTGGTTCGAAACAATAGAAATAGTAATATAGATTTAGTTCTTCATAAGCATAAAATTTCTATTTTTCACTTTTTTTTTTGGAAAGTTATGATGCATATATATATATATATATATATATATATATATATATATATATATATATACTCTCACCCGAAGAAGAAAACTCAACTATTTAGTCTCTCGTCAAGTCAAACACTGAAAGTCAAGTCAACATGAGGGAAAAAAAATATAAAAGGAAGGAACCGAGAAGGTTCCACTACTTCCAAAGTTTGAAAGAGTAGTAAACTGTTTTCAGATTAATTTTTGAGCACCACAACTACAAGACAGGAATTAAACAATAAGAAGATTGAAATATGCCAAAAAAGAGTTTCTAGTTTTTACCTAAATATTGCAGCAAGTCCACAACAATGTTGACCTTGTTTGCGTATGAAGGCAGGTCTTGTGATAGAAAACAAGAAAGTTTAATAGTTTCTTTCTAGCTTTAAGAACTCTAAAGTTTCTCATAACTTGTTATCCAATTAAAAAAAGTAATGTGAAACATACATTTTGTTAATCTTTCCTTCAAAGTTGGATGAAGTTCTTCTCCATTGCATAACTCCTTTTACCTGTTGAGAAAAAACATAGGAGATATATATTATATCTCAGTTACAGAAATCAATCAGAAATATGAGTTCCATATTTCTTTGTTTGTTTTTTTTTTTTTTTTTGATAAAGTGGATAAACCACAATTTATTTATTAATTAGCATAAAGGAGTTCGGTACATTGCTCAAACAGTGAGGACAAAAGAAATGATAACATAACATTTTAAAACCTCCCTCCCTGTCTGAGGTGTTGCCTCCTTTTCTCTTTCATTACGCCTGGCCTGTTCTTGCTGGCGTGCCCTGGGATGGAGGTGGGTCATCTTCAAACTCGTCGCCTCCCGCCTCTCCCTGACCTGGAGTGTCCAAGGTGAATTCAAGGTTGCGCTTCACCAGGTTCCCTGCCGCTTCTAGTTTGAGCCGTTTAGCCGGGGGACCTGCATCCAACCAAGATATAATGAGGAAAGTAATATCACGAATAAGTTTTAAACAAACGCGTTGTTTGTCTTGGAAGCATCGTCGATTCCTTTCTCCCCAAATACTCCAGGTGATAGCCATTACGATGAGATCCCAACCTTTTCGAAGGGTATGGTCCACCCCGGAGAAGGCCTCCCTAGATCCCCAAAGGGCCTGTGTGTCTGGCCCAATTGCACTTATACCGAACAGGTTCCCGAAATGGTTCCAAATTTGCTCTGTGAAGGGACATGAGACCAACAGATGTGTTACAGATTCGTCCTCCGTATCACACAGGTAGCATCTTGTGTGAACCCCGTTCCAGTTTCGCTTGTGTAGGTTGTCAAGAGTTAGGATCCTATTCTCTTTTGCCAACCATGCGAAGAGTTTGATTTTAAGGGGGCATGGTTGTTTCCAGAATCCGCTCTTTAGACTGCTCCGGGCCCCGCCATCAATTCTGTACCGGTACAAGGATTTCACCGTGAAGATTTTGTTCGGTGAGAGTTTCCATTCCCTTGAGTCCCGTATGAGGGTGGTGGCTGGGTTTGGGTTCATAATCCCTTGTTTTATCAGCTCGAAACCCTCATGCTCCCCGTTATTAAGGGGCCCGACCTTGAGTATTGTGTTGCCCCTCTGTAGTTGGGATCTTGCTTCTTGAATGGTTAGATGCTTCTTTATTAATAGTTCCTGTAGACCCGGGAAAGTGTTGCATAGTGCGAGTCCCTCCCACCAATTATCCATCCAAAGATTAGTGGTTTCGCCCGTCCCCGGGTTGACCCTCATGTTTGCCAAAGTTGGTGGAGCTTCTCGGAGAATGCTTTTCCAAAATGGAGAGGCTCTATTTGGCATAGGTTTGTGGGGGTCGATATATCCTCGCCTAGAGTAGACCTCCTGGAAGATCTTCTGACAAATTCCTGCCCTGCCCGTAAGGATCCTCCACCACCACTTACCTAACAGTGCCCCATTAAAACTTCTCAGGTTCAAGATGCCCCAACCACCGTTTTCTTTTGGTCTACACAGTCTGTCCCAGTTGACCAAATGGTAGCCCCTTTTTTCGTTGTCTGCTCCTCTCCATAGGAATTCTTTCCTGATTCCATCTATTTTTTGTATAACCCACTCTGGGAGGCGGTAGGCCGACATCCAGTGGATTGGTATTGTAGAGATAATTGAGTTTAGGAGCGTGAGGCGGCCTCCTAGTGACAGTAGCTTTCCTTTCCAGGTCCCCATCCTACCTCGGATTTTTTCTATGAGTACATTCCAATCTTCTCTTCTCGGGCGCCCACCAGACAATGGGATCCCCAGGTATCTTACTGGCAGGCTGGCTCTCGTACAGTTCAAAACTTGAGTAAGAATATGAGTGTCTTGTTCGGATGCCTTGATTGGGATGATGACACTTTTGGTGTAGTTGATCCTTAGCCTCGAAAGCCCCTCGAATAAGTAGAATATGAGTTTCAGGAGTCGAGCTTCCTCAGGACCGCCCGTACAGAAAATTAGAATGTCATCTGCATATTGCAAGGATGTGACTGTCGTCTCTCCATTTGGCCCAATTGGGATTCCTCGGTAGATATTGGATCTGACAGCTTCAGAGAGCATTGTAGGTAACACATCCATGGCCAATACAAAAAGTAGTGGGGATAGAGGATCGCCTTGTCTAAGGCCTCTCTTGCTTCTTACGTAGCCTGCCGGCGTTCCGTTAATTAGGAATTGTGCTTTGGATGTGGTGAGAAGGGATCTTATCCATGTCATCCATTTAGGTCCGAACCCTCTGGCTTGTAGAATTTCCATGAGGTAATCCCAGTCAACCATATCAAAGGCTTTTTCCAAGTCGATCTTAATGAGGGACCCGTTATTATCAGCCGCCTTTATCTTGTGTATTAATTCTTCACCGCAATAATATTGTCATGTATCACCGCCTGGATGAATGCAGCTTTGGGATTCATCCACGTGATCCCCAAGAACCTCCTTGAGTGCATTGGCTAGGACCTTTGATATAATCTTAATGGAGCAATTGATCAAGCTGATTGGCCTGTAATCCCGTAAAGCCTCTGGTGCTTCATTTTTCGAAGGAGGATATGAGCCCAATTTAGGCGTTCAAGATTGGCAGTTCCCTGATAGAGATCGTCAAAGAGTTTTAGGATGTCTTCTTTTATGATGTTCCACCCTTGTTGGTAGAAGGTCATAGGGAAGCCATCCGGCCCAGGGGCTTTGTCTGCCCCTAGCTCGTTGACCGCCAATCTGATTTCGTCCTCTCGGAAAGGCTGCTCTAGATGGTCCAGGTTCACTCTCCGTCGATGTGCGAACAGGCGATCCCAGGAGGTTTTGTACCTCATCTCCCGCTCGGTCCCGAACAGAGCAGTGAAATGTCGAGAAATGACTTCTGTTATTCTTGTTGGGTCTGTAATTGTTTGGCCATCGACTTGGAGCTGATTAATCCTGTTTATATTCCTTCGCTGGCTAGCAATGGTATGGAAAAATTTGGTGTTCTGATCGCCTTGTTGTAGCCAGTTGATCCGAGAACGTTGTCGCCAATAGGATTCTTCCTCAGAGATAACCCTTTCATACTCCCTCTTGTGGGTCATTTCCTGCAGTGTTTCTTCCCTCGAGAGATCTCTTGTTTCCTTGAATTGATCAAGTGTTTTAATGTCCTCAAGGATGTTCATCTTTCTTTCCAACTTCTGATTTAGGGTTTCTTTCTTCCAGCGAAGAAGTTTATCCTTTGTGAGCTTTAGTTTTTTGGCCATGATATATGCGCCATCCCCCATGAGCGAATGTTCTTGCCAGTGCATTCTGATCATTTCCCAGAAGCCTTCTTCTTTGGCCCATTCCCTGTTAAAACGAAACGGGGAGGGGTGGTGGGTGTGTATCCCACATTCTAGACAAAGCGGAGCATGGTCCGATCTTACTCTTGGTAATGCTGTTTGCCATATACGTGGGTACTCCAAGACCCATTCGGTAGAAAGAAGAAACCTGTCTAGCCTAGCAAAGGCCGGTGATTCTCGCCCGTTGGTCCATGTGAACCTTCTTCCCAAGAGGGGGGGATCGACGAGCAGGAGATCTTGTATCATCCGCTCGAAGTCTTCCCTTTCTCTTGTCCCATGTGAAGAGGAGGTGGCCTCGTTTCCCCATCGGGTGGTATTAAAATCTCCACAAATTAGCCATGGGCCATCCCAGCTATCTCTGATTTCCCTGAGCTCATTCCAGCAGAGCGGTTTCAAGGTCGGGTTGCAAGGTGCGTAGACGGTGGTGATCATTCTTGTTGTTTCGAGGTTCTCCATGGTAGTTAAGATGACCGAAACTGCGAATTGTCCATGCATCACCCTTTGGAGGTTGAATTGTGAGCTGCTCCATGCAATGCAGCAACCTCCTCTTGTGTTTTCCGCCGGGAGTTCAACATGTGTATCAAACAAATTTCCTCCAATGGTTCTCCAAATGCTATTACTTATGTGCTCTAGCTTGGTTTCTTGTAAACAACATATGTTTGCTTTGTGGATGGATAGTAGGTCTCGGACCAGGTATCGTTTCTTCCGCTTCCCAAGTCCTCTAACGTTCCAAGAAATGACTTTCATTAAGAAACATCTATGGGCCCGGTTTTCATGGTTAAGGGGTGATAGGGAATCTTAGTTGATTCCCTCCCCCTCCCGACCTTGTTTCCTCTCTTTCTCCCTGATGTGGAAGACATAAGAGGTCTTTTGTTCCTCAGATGTACCAAGGTCAACTCCTACCTTGAGAGCATGGTTGAGCAGGTCCCTGTCTTGCCAATCACCAAGAGTTAGAGAAATAGGGGTTTGGGTAGGAGTGTTACCTTTTGTTTGGAGCTTCTTTCTAGAAGTAGATGGGGCGATGTAGCCTTCTTTCTCAAGTCTTTTCGCGGTCGGTTTTCTGGTCCTTCCGCTTCGACGGATCGCTTCCTTGGGTAGTGCCACCTCTGTTTCTTGCTCGGGCCGGGTCATTTCCTCTTTGCTCTTGGAGGGATTACCCTTTAGTCCTTCCTTCTGGTTTCCTTGTTCGGTGAGATCAAAGCTTGATGATATGTCCTCCCATACTGGATTTGCCATGAAGTTCCATGCACCTTGTATTAGTCTCCAGGAATAATTTGATATGTCTATATCCGGGTACGGTCCCGGTATGGTGAACTCCTGGCCCATGTTCCTGGTTGGAGAGTGTGGTGGCATGTTTGTTCTTTCCTCTGACGGAGCCATGATAATCGTCCCCGGTGGGGTAATGAGGGGATCAATGCGGGGCTCAATGTGGGGACTTGTGAGATTGTTTCCATTTTCCTCCATATCTGTGTGCTCCTTATCAGGGCCTTCGGAGTGACTGCTTTCTTCTCCTTCTATTTGGGAATTCCATAATGCTTTAAATTCAAGTTCGATTTCTCTCTCCAGAATTGGGTCCAAGTAATCCTCATCAGAATCATCTTCATTTTCCATCTGGTTTTTGTTGTTAGACTTGGAGTAAATGGTAATTTCTTGGGTTGAATTTTCATTTACTTCTTCAATTAAGGTGGGTACATGGTTTACATGGGCTTTGTTTGACTTCTTTGTACCACCTTGAAGAGATGAGTTTTGTTCAGCCCTTCCATCACCCGCCACTTGTCCCTTTGTGTTAATTAACACATGGTCAAATTGTTGTTTGGTTTTTTGCTCCATTTTCTCAGGTTGTGCCACGAGCCCTTTTTTAATTTTGTTGACTTTGGAAGTCCCTAGCGTTTGACACGCGTCTGAGAGTGAACATGAATTGCGCCCAGCCTCGTTGCTTTTCGCCTTCCCATCCTGGCCGTCCACATGTGGTTCAACAACTTCTTTATTATTATTTTTTTTTGAATTTCCATCCCGTATCTCAACGCCAACGTCAGACTGAGGGCGTACGCTGCTCCCTGCGCCACTGCAGATGGCGTGCTTCAGTTCTCCTCCGTACTTCTCGAGCAGTGCTCCATCCTTTGGTGATTCGCGGTCACAGCCCTCCGGTCTGAAGGGGAGCTTGCCCTTCCGCCGCCGATCATCCTCCGCGACCTGTGCAGCAGCTGTTCCGATCCTCTCCGGTGTTGAGATCCAAGGTAAAGGGGTTTGTCCGGGTTCTAGTACCACCCTTACAAGGTATTTTCGCCGGAGGATGGTGCAGTGGATGTTGGCCGGGAATTTCCTTCCCCGACGGATCCTCACCATCGCCCGGAAGTGGCCAATGAGGCCCGGGCTGTGAACGGCGAGGTGGACGAGGTCGCCGATCGGCTTGATTACTCTTGCAATGGTGTCTATGTTCCTTCCGAAGGTGGGGAGGCCCTCGCCGACGATCCATCGAATCTCCTCATTAGTCATCTCCGATGGGTCTATGTCGAAGGACCATGGTTCAAAACGGACGGTGAAGTCCGGGAAGGTAATCTCCTTACGCTGCTCCAGCTCCCTGGCGATCGTCTCCGACGGGCAGTGGATCAAGATTCTTCCATCCCCATATAGTTCAGATGCCCATTTGAGTCCCGGTTCAAAGAGCCCTGCTGCCGCAGCAGTCACCTTCTCACAGCCCCCCAGGCTTTTCGTCATCTTCACCACCGTCGCTACGGAGCATCGGCGTAGCGCCTCCTTCTCCGCCATCAAGATGGAGTCCAGCGACAGGGAAGCGTGGTGGTGGTCTTCCACTTCCGGTTGTGGTTGTGGGGCCTCTGGGCCTCTCCTCCGATCGCCGTTATGGCTCTCGGCCCGGGGGAGGTCCCTGCCCTTCAAGGGTTCTGATTCCCTTGCTTTCCCAGTCTTCCCTGTCGCCTGTCTCCCGCCACGGAGCTGGATAGTCCCCAGCTCCGACGGGGACGTCGGACAGTTCTTCTCCCGGTGGCCTGGCCGTTCGCAGCGGCGACAAACTTCGACTCGTCGACACTCGTTCATCATATGGCCCGGTCGTCGACATCTACCGCAGACCTCAACTACCCCGCTGGAAGTTCTTTTCCGAGGTGGCGAGTGGCGACGGCGTTGGTGGTTGTTCATTGTTGGTGTGTGTCCTGAGCGCTCTTCGAGGGGAGGTGTGCGCCGTTTTTTCTTGTGTCGGACCTCCGTCCAGGGTCTCTCCACCTTTGCTGCTTCGTGCATGGCTTCCTGGGGTTGGTTCTCCATGTGAGTCTCTGTTTGGCTGGTGTCGTTCCTTGAGTTCTCCGTCCTGCCGGTGAGTACTTCCACGAAAGAGGGGCTTCTTCTTCCTCGCTCAGTTTCGTTCT
>CM048818.1:78653167-78668167 GCA_026586065.1 Dioscorea zingiberensis | reverse complement strand
TAGGGTTTTAGGAGTTTAGGGTTTAGGGTTTAGGGTTTAGGGTTTAGGGGTTTTAGGGTTTAGGGTTTAGGAGTTTAGGGTTTAGGGTTTAGGGTTTTAGGGTTTTAGGGTTTTAGGGTTTTTAGGGTTTAGGGTTTAGGGTTTTAGGAGTTTAGGGTTTAGGGTTTAGGGTTTAGGAGTTTAGGGTTTAGGGTTTTAGGGTTTAGGGTTTTAGGGTTTAGGGTTTAGGGTTTAGGGTTTAGGGTTTTAGGAGTTTTAGGGTTTAGGGTTTTAGGGTTTTAGGGTTTTAGGGTTTAGGGTTTAGGAGGTTTAGGGTTTAGGGTTTAGGAGTTTTAGGGTTTAGGGTTTAGGAGTTTAGGGTTTAGGGTTTAGGGTTTAGGGTTTAGGGTTTTAGGGTTTAGGAGTTTAGGGTTTAGGGTTTTAGGGTTTAAGGGTTTAGGAGTTTAGGGTTTAGGGTTTTAGGGTTTAGGGTTTTAGGAGTTTTAGGAGTTTAGGGTTTAGGGTTTAGGGTTTTAGGGTTTTAGGGTTTAGGAGTTTAGGAGTTTAGGGTTTAGGGTTTTAGGAGTTTAGGGTTTTAGGGTTTTAGGGTTTTAGGGTTTAGGGTTTAGGGTTTAGGGTTTAGGGTTTAGGGTTTAGAGGTTTAGGGTTTAGGGTTTTAGGGTTTAGGAGTTTAGGGTTTAGGAGTTTAGGGTTTAGGGTTTAGGGTTTAGGGTTTTAGGAGTTTAGTGTTTAGGGTTTAGGGTTTAGGGTTTAGGGTTTAGGGTTTAGGGTTTAGGAGTTTTAGGGTTTAGGGTTTAGGGTTTAGGGTTTTAGGGTTTAGGGTTTTAGGGTTTAGGAGTTTTAGGAGTTTTAGGGTTTAGGGTTTAGGGTTTAGGGTTTAGGGTTTAGGGTTTAGGGTTTTAGGGTTTTAGGGTTTTAGGGTTTAGGAGTTTAGGGTTTTAGGGTTTAGGGTTTAGGGTTTAGGGTTTTAGAGGTTTAGGGGTTTAGGGGTTTAGGGTTTAGGGTTTTAGGGTTTAGGGTTTTAGGGTTTTAGGAGTTTTAGGGTTTAGGGTTTAGGGTTTAGGAGTTTAGGGTTTAGGGTTTAGGGTTTTAGGGAGTTTTTAGGAGTTTAGGGTTTAGGGTTTAGGAGTTTAGGGTTTAGGAGGTTTAGGGTTTAGGGTTTAGGGTTTTAGGGTTTTAGAGGGTTTTAGGGTTTAGGGTTTAGGGTTTTAGGGTTTTAGGGTTTAGGGTTTAGGGTTTAGGGTTTTAGGGTTTAGGGTTTAGGAGTTTAGGGTTTTAGGAGTTTTAGGGTTTAGGGTTTAGGGTTTAGGGTTTTAGGAGTTTAGGGTTTTAGGAGTTTAGGGTTTAGGGTTTAGGGTTTAGGGTTTAGGAGTTTAGGAGTTTAGGGTTTTAGGAGTTTAGGGTTTAGGAGTTTAGGGTTTTAGGAGTTTAGGGTTTAGGGTTTAGGGTTTTAGGGTTTTAGGGTTTAGGGTTTAGGGTTTAGGGTTTTAGGGTTTAGGGTTTAGGGTTTAGGGTTTAGGAGTTTAGGGTTTAGGGTTTTAGGGTTTAGGGTTTAGGGTTTAGGAGGTTTAGGAGTTTTAGGGTTTAGGGTTTTAGGGTTTAGGGTTTAGGGTTTAGGGTTTAGGGTTTAGAGGTTTTAGGGTTTTAGGGTTTTAGGGTTTAGGGTTTAGGGTTTAGAGAGGTTTTAGGAGTTTTAGGAGTTTAGGGTTTAGGGTTTAGGGTTTAGGGTTTTAGGGTTTAGGGTTTAGGGTTTAGGGTTTAGGGTTTTAGAGGTTTTAGGAGGTTTTAGGGTTTTAGGAGTTTAGGGTTTTAGGGTTTTAGGGGTTTTAGGAGTTTTAGGGTTTAGGGTTTAGGGTTTAGGAGTTTAGGGTTTAGGGTTTAGGGTTTTAGGGTTTTAGGGTTTAGGGTTTAGGAGTTTAGGGTTTAGGGTTTTAGGGTTTAGGGTTTAGGGTTTTAGGAGTTTAGGGTTTAGGGTTTAGGGTTTTAGGGTTTTAGGGTTTAGGGTTTAGGGTTTAGGGGTTTTAGGGTTTAGGGTTTAGGAGTTTAGGGGTTTTAGGGTTTAGGGTTTAGGGTTTTAGGGTTTTAGGAGTTTAGGGTTTAGGGTTTAGGGTTTTAGGAGTTTAGGGTTTAGGGTTTAGGGTTTAGGGTTTTAGGGTTTAGGGTTTTAGGAGTTTTAGGAGTTTAGGGTTTAGGGTTTTAGGAGTTTAGGGTTTAGGGTTTTAGGGTTTTAGGGTTTTAGGGTTTAGGGTTTAGGGTTTTAGGGTTTAGGGTTTAGGGTTTTGGGTTTAGGGTTTTAGGGTTTAGGGTTTTAGGGTTTTAGGGTTTTAGGGTTTTAGGGTTTTAGGGTTTTAGGGTTTAGGGTTTAGGGTTTAGGGTTTAGGGTTTTAGGGTTTTAGGGTTTTAGGGTTTTAGGGTTTAGGGTTTAGGGTTTAGGGTTTAGGGTTTAGGGTTTAGGGTTTTAGGGTTTTAGGGTTTAGGGTTTAGGGTTTAGGGTTTTAGGGGTTTAGGGTTTAGGGTTTAGGGTTTAGGGTTTAGGGTTTAGGGTTTTAGGGTTTAGGGTTTAGGGTTTTAGGGTTTTAGGGTTTAGGGTTTGTTTAGGGTTTAGGGTTTAGGGTTTAGGGTTTTAGGGTTTAGGGTTTAGGAGGTTTTAGGGTTTGGGGTTCAGGGTTTGGGGTTTGGGGTTTAGGGTTTTAGGGTTTAGGGTTTAGGGTTTAGGGTTTTAGGGTTTAGGGTTTAGGGTTTAGGAGTTTAGGGTTTAGGGTTTAGGGTTTTAGGGTTTAGGGTTTAGGGTTTAGGTAGGTTTTAGGGTTTAGGGTTTAGGGGTTTTTAGAGGGTTTAGGGGTTTAGGGTTTAGGGTTTAGGAGTTTAGGGTTTTAGGTTTAGGGTTTAGGGTTTAGGGTTTTAGGAGTTTAGGGTTTACAGGGTTTAGGGTTTAGGGTTTTAGGGTTTTAGGGTTTAGGGTTTTAGGGTTTTAGGGTTTAGGGTTTAGGGTTTAGGGTTTAGGGTTTAGGGTTTAGGAGTTTAGGGTTTAGGGTTTAGGGTTTTAGGGTTTAGGGTTTTAGGGTTTAGGGTTTAGGGTTTTAGGGTTTAGGGTTTTAGGGTTTAGGGTTTTAGGAGTTTAGGGTTTAGGGTTTAGGGTTTAGGGTTTTAGGGTTTAGGAGTTTAGGAGTTTAGGAGTTTAGGAGTTTAGGGTTTAGGGTTTAGGGTTTAGGAGTTTTAGGGTTTAGGGTTTAGGAGTTTAGGGTTTAGGAGTTTTAGGGTTTTAGGGTTTAGGGTTTAGTTTAGGGTTTAGGGTTTTAGGGTTTAGGGTTTAGGGTTTAGGGTTTTAGGGTTTAGAGGTTTAGGGTTTTAGGGTTTAGGAGTTTAGGGTTTAGGGTTTTAGGAGTTTAGGGTTTAGGGTTTAGGGTTTAGAGGTTTAGGGTTTTAGGGTTTAGGGTTTAGGGTTTAGGGTTTAGGGTTTAGGAGTTTAGGGTTTAGGGTTTTAGGGTTTAGGGTTTAGGGTTTAGGGTTTAGGGTTTTAGAGTTTAGGAGTTTAGGGTTTAGGGTTTTAGGGTTTAGGGTTTAGGAGTTTAGGGTTTAGGGTTTAGGAGTTTAGGGTTTAGGGTTTAGGAGTTTAGGAGTTTAGGGTTTAGGGAGTTTTAGGGTTTAGGGAGTTTAGGGTTTTAGGGTTTAGGGTTTAGGGGTTTTAGGGTTTAGGGTTTTAGGAGTTTAGGGTTTAGGGTTTTAGGGTTTAGGGTTTAGGGTTTTAGGGTTTAGGGTTTTAGGGTTTAGGGTTTTAGGAGGTTTTAGGAGTTTAGAGGTTTAGGGTTTAGGGTTTAGGGTTTAGGAGTTTAGGAGTTTAGGGTTTAGGGTTTAGGGTTTTAGGAGTTTTAGGGTTTTAGGGTTTAGGAGGTTTAGGGTTTAGGGTTTAGGGTTTAGGGTTTAGGAGTTTAGGGTTTAGGGTTTTAGGAGTTTAGGGTTTAGGGTTTAGGGTTTAGGGTTTAGGGTTTTAGAGGTTTAGGAGTTTAGGGTTTAGGGTTTAGGGTTTTAGGGTTTAGGGTTTTAGGAGTTTTAGGAGTTTTAGGGGTTTTAGGGTTTAGGGTTTAGGGTTTAGGGTTTAGGGTTTAGGGTTTAGGAGTTTAGGGTTTAGGGTTTTAGGAGTTTAGGGTTTAGGGTTTTAGGGTTTTAGGGTTTAGGGTTTAGGGTTTTAGGGTTTAGGGTTTAGGGTTTTAGGAGTTTTAGGGTTTAGGGTTTAGGGTTTTAGGGTTTAGGGTTTTAGGGTTTAGGGTTTTACAGGGTTTAGGGTTTAGGGTTTAGGGTTTAGGGTTTAGGGTTTAGGGTTTAGGGTTTAGGGTTTAGGGGTTTAGGAGTTTAGGGTTTAGGGTTTAGGGTTTTAGGGTTTTAGGGTTTAGGGTTTTAGGGTTTAGGGTTTAGGGTTTTAGGGTTTAGGGTTTAGGGTTTAGGGTTTAGGAGTTTTAGGGTTTAGGAGTTTAGGGTTTAGGAGTTTAGGGTTTAGGGTTTTAGGAGTTTAGGGGTTTAGGGTTTAGGGTTTTAGGGTTTAGGGTTTAGGGTTTTAGGGTTTAGGGTTTAGGGTTTAGGGGTTTAGGAGTTTAGGGTTTAGGGTTTAGGGGTTTAGGGTTTTAGGGTTTAGGGTTTAGGGTTTAGGGTTTAGGGTTTAGGGTTTTAGGGTTTAGGAGTTTAGGGTTTAGGGTTTAGGAGTTTAGGGTTTAGGGTTTAGGGTTTTAGGGTTTAGGGTTTAGGGTTTAGGGTTTAGGGTTTTAGGGTTTAGGGTTTAGGGTTTAGGAGTTTAGGGTTTAGGGTTTAGGGTTTTAGGGTTTTAGGGTTTAGGAGTTTAGGGTTTTAGGGTTTAGGGTTTTAGGGTTTTAGGGTTTAGGGTTTAGGGTTTAGGGTTTAGGGTTTAGGGTTTAGGAGTTTAGGGTTTAGGGTTTAGGAGTTTAGGGTTTAGGAGTTTTAGGGTTTAGGGTTTTAGGGTTTAGGGTTTAGGGTTTTAGGGTTTAGGGTTTAGGAGTTTAGGGTTTTAGGGTTTAGAGGTTTAGAGGTTTAGGGTTTAGGGTTTAGGGTTTTAGGGTTTAGGGTTTAGGGTTTTAGGGTTTAGGGTTTAGGGTTTAGGGTTTAGGGTTTAGGAGTTTTAGGGTTTAGGGTTTAGGGTTTAGGGTTTAGGGGTTTTAGGGTTTAGGGTTTAGGGTTTAGGGTTTTAGGGTTTAGGGTTTAGGGTTTTAGGGTTTAGGGTTTAGGGTTTTAGGGTTTAGGGTTTAGGGTTTAGGGTTTAGGGTTTAGGAGTTTTAGGGTTTTAGGGTTTAGGGTTTAGGGTTTAGGGTTTAGGGTTTAGGGTTTAGGAGTTTTAGGGTTTTAGAGGTTTTAGGGTTTAGGGTTTAGGGTTTTAGGGTTTAGGGTTTTAGGGTTTAGGGTTTTAGGAGTTTAGGGTTTAGGGGTTTTAGGGTTTAGGGTTTAGGGTTTAGGGTTTAGGGTTTAGGGTTTTAGGGTTTAGGAGTTTAGGAGTTTAGGGTTTAGGGTTTTAGGGTTTTAGGGTTTAGGGTTTAGGAGTTTAGGGTTTAGGGTTTAGGGTTTAGGGTTTAGGGTTTAGGGTTTTAGGGTTTAGGGTTTAGGGTTTAGGGTTTAGGGTTTAGGGTTTAGGGTTTAGGGTTTAGGGTTTAGGGTTTAGGGTTTAGGAGTTTAGGGTTTAGGAGTTTTAGGGTTTAGGGTTTAGGGTTTTAGGAGTTTAGGGTTTTAGGGTTTTAGGGTTTAGGAGTTTTAGAGGTTTAGGGTTTAGGGTTTAGGGTTTAGGGTTTAGGGTTTAGGGGTTTAGGGTTTAGGGTTTAGGGTTTAGGGGTTTAGGGGTTTAGGGTTTAGGGGTTTAGGGTTTAGGGTTTAGGGGTTTAGGGGTTTAGGGGTTTAGGGTTTAGGGTTTAGGGGTTTAGGGGTTTAGGGTTTAGGGTTTAGGGTTTAGGGTTTAGGGTTTAGGGTTTAGGGTTTAGGGGTTTAGGGTTTAGGGTTTAGGGTTTAGGGTTTAGGGTTTAGGGTTTAGGGTTTAGGGGTTTAGGGTTTAGGGGTTTAGGGTTTAGGGTTTAGGGTTTAAGGGTTTAGGGTTTAGGGTTTAGGGTTTAGGGTTTAAGGGTTTAGGGTTTAAGGGTTTAGGGTTTAGGGTTTAGGGTTTAGGGTTTAAGGGTTTAGGGTTTAGGGTTTTAGGAGTTTAGAGGTTTAGGGTTTAGGAGTTTAGGGTTTTAGGGTTTAGGGTTTAGGGTTTAGGGTTTAGGGTTTAGGGTTTAGGGTTTTAGAGGTTTTAGGGTTTAGGGTTTAGGAGTTTTAGGGTTTAGGGTTTAGGGTTTAGGAGTTTTAGGGTTTAGGGGTTTAGGGTTTAGGGTTTAGGAGTTTAGGGTTTAGGGTTTAGGGTTTTAGGGTTTAGGGTTTAGGGTTTAGGGTTTAGGGTTTAGGGTTTAGGGTTTAGGAGTTTAGGGTTTAGGGTTTAGGGTTTTAGGGTTTAGGTTTTAGGAGTTTAGGGTTTAGGGTTTAGGGTTTAGGGTTTAGGGTTTAGGGTTTAGGGTTTAGGGTTTTAGGGTTTTAGGGTTTTAGGGTTTAGGGTTTTAGGAGTTTAGGGTTTAGGGTTTAGGGTTTAGGAGTTTAGGGTTTTAGGGTTTTAGGAGTTTAGGGTTTAGGGTTTTAGGGTTTAGGAGTTTAGGGTTTTAGGAGTTTAGGGTTTAGGGTTTTAGGAGTTTTAGGGTTTAGGGTTTAGGGTTTAGGAGTTTTAGGGTTTTAGGGTTTAGGGTTTAGGGTTTAGGGTTTAGGGTTTAGGGTTTAGGGTTTAGGGTTTAGGGTTTAGGGTTTAGGGGTTTAGGAGTTTAGGGTTTAGCATTTAGAGTTTAGGGTTTAGAGTTTAGGGTTTAGGGTTTAGGGTTTAGGGTTTAGGGTTTAGGGTTTAGGGTTTAGGGTTTAGGAGTTTAGGGTTTAGGGTTTAGGGTTTAGGGTTTAGGAGTTTAGGGTTTTAGGGTTTTAGGGTTTAGGGTTTAGGGTTTAGGGTTTAGGGTTTAGGGTTTAGGGTTTTAGAGGTTTAGGGTTTAGGGTTTAGGGTTTTAGGAGTTTAGGGTTTAGGGTTTAGGGTTTTTAGGGTTTAGGGTTTAGGAGTTTAGGAGTTTAGGGTTTAGGGTTTTAGGAGTTTAGGAGTTTAGGGTTTAGAGGTTTTAGGGTTTTAGGGTTTAGGAGTTTTAGAGTTTAGGGTTTAGGGTTTAGGGTTTAGGGTTTTAGGAGTTTTAGGGTTTTAGGGTTTAGGGTTTAGGAGTTTAGGGTTTTAGGGTTTTAGGAGTTTAGGAGTTTAGGGTTTTAGGGGTTTAGGAGTTTAGGGTTTAGGTTTTAGGGTTTAGGGTTTAGGGTTTGAGGTTTAGGGTTTAGGGTTTAGGGTTTTAGGGTTTAGGGTTTAGGAGTTTTAGGGTTTTAGGGTTTAGGGTTTAGGGTTTAGGAGTTTAGGGTTTTAGGGTTTAGGGTTTAGGAGTTTAGGGTTTAGGGTTTAGGGTTTTAGGAGTTTAGGGTTTTAGGAGTTTAGGGTTTAGGGTTTAGGAGGTTTTAGGGTTTAGGAGTTTAGGAGTTTAGGGTTTAGGGTTTAGGAGTTTAGGGTTTAGGGTTTAGGAGGTTTTAGGAGTTTAGGGTTTAGGGTTTAGGGTTTTAGGAGTTTAGGGTTTTAGGTTTTAGGGTTTAGGGTTTAGGAGTTTAGGAGTTTAGGGTTTAGGGTTTAGGGTTTATGGGTTTAGGGTTTAGGGTTTAGGGTTTAGGGTTTAGGGTTTAGGGTTTAGGAGGTTTTTAGGGTTTAGGGTTTAGGAGTTTTAGGGTTTTAGGGTTTAGGGTTTTAGAGTTTAGGGTTTAGGAGTTTAGGGTTTAGGGTTTTAGGGTTTAGGGTTTTAGGGTTTAGGGTTTAGGGTTTAGGAGTTTAGGGTTTAGGGTTTAGGGTTTAGGGTTTAGGAGTTTAGGGTTTTAGGAGTTTAGGGTTTAGGAGTTTAGGGTTTAGGGTTTAGGGTTTTAGGGTTTAGAGTTTAGGGTTTAGGGTTTAGGGTTTAGGAGTTTTAGGGTTTAGGGTTTAGGGTTTTAGGGTTTAGGAGTTTTAGGAGTTTAGGGTTTAGGAGTTTAGTTTTAGGGTTTAGGGTTTAGAGTTTAGGGTTTTAGGGTTTGGAGTTTTAGGGTTTAGGGTTTAGGAGGTTTAGGGTTTAGGGTTTTAGGAGTTTAGGGTTTAGGGTTTAGGGTTTTAGGGTTTAGGGTTTAGGGTTTAGGGTTTAGGGTTTAGGAGTTTTAGGGTTTAGGGTTTAGGGTTTAGGAGTTTTAGGGTTTTAGGAGTTTTAGGGTTTAGGGTTTAGGAGTTTTAGGGTTTAGGGTTTAGGGTTTAGGGTTTAGGGTTTAGGGTTTAGGGTTTTAGGGTTTAGGGTTTAGGGTTTTAGGGTTTAGGGTTTAGGGTTTAGGGTTTAGGGTTTAGGGTTTAGGGTTTTAGGGTTTAGGGTTTTAGGGTTTAGGGTTTAGGGTTTTAGGGTTTTAGGGTTTAGGGTTTAGGGTTTAGGGTTTAGGGTTTAGGGTTTAGGGTTTAGGGTTTAGGGTTTAGGGTTTAGGGTTTAGGGTTTAGGGTTTAGGGTTTAGGGTTTAGGGTTTAGGGTTTAGGGTTTAGGGTGTAGGGTGTAGGGTGTAGGGTTTAGGGTGTAGGGTTTAGGGTTTAGGGTTGAGGGTTTAGGGTGTAGGGTTTAGGGTTTTAGGGTTTAGGGTTTAGGTTTTAGGGGTTAGGGTTTTAGGGTTTAGGGTTTAGGGTTTTAGGGTTTAGGGTTTAGGGTTTTAGGGTTTAGGGTTTAGGGTTTAGGGTTTAGGGTTTAGGGATTATGGTTTAGGGTTTTAGTGTTTAGGGTTTAGGGTATAATGTTTAGGGTTTAGGGTTTAGGGTTTAGGGTTTAGGGTTTAGGAGTTTTAGGGTTTTAGGAGTTTAGGAGTTTAGGGTTTTAGGAGTTTAGGGTTTAGTTTAGGGTTTAGGGTTTAGGGTTTAGGAGTTTAGGGTTTAGGGTTTAGGGTTTTAGGGTTTAGGGTTTAGGGTTTAGGGTTTAGGAGTTTAGGGTTTAGGGTTTAGGGTTTAGGGTTTAGGGTTTTAGGGTTTAGGGTTTAGGGTTTAGGGTTTAGGGTTTAGGGTTTTAGGTTTAGGAGTTTTAGGGTTTAGGGTTTAGGGTTTAGGGTTTAGGGTTTAGGGTTTAGGGTTTAGGGTTTAGGGTTTAGGGTTTAGGGTTTAGGAGTTTTAGGGTTTAGGGTTTAGGGTTTAGGGTTTAGGGTTTAGGGTTTAGGGTTTAGGGTTTAGGGGTTAGGGTTTTAGGGGGTAGGGGTTTAGGGTTTAGGAGTTTTAGGGTTTAGGGTTTTAGGGTTTAGGGTTTAGGGTTTAGGGTTTAGGGTTTAGGAGTTTTAGGGTTTAGGGTTTAGGAGTTTAGGGTTTTAGGTTTTTGGGGTTTGGGTTTTTGGGTTTAGGGTTTAGGGTTTAGGGTTTAGGGTTTAGGGTTTTAGGGTTTAGGGTTTAGGGTTTTAGGGTTTAGGGTTTAGGGTTTAGGGTTTAGGGTTTTAGGTTTTAGGTTTTAGGTTTTAGGTTTTAGGGTTTAGGGTTTAGGGTTTAGGGTTTAGGGTTAGGGGTTTGGGGTTTTAGGGTTTAGGGTTTAGGGTTTTAGGAGTTTAGGGTTTTAGGGTTTAGGGTTTAGGGTTTAGGGTTTTAGGAGTTTAGGGTTTTAGGGTTTAGGGTTTTAGGGTTTAGGGTTTTAGAGGTTTAGGGTTTAGGGTTTTAGGGTTTAGGGTTTTAGGGTTTTAGGGTTTAGGGTTTTAGGAGTTTTAGGGTTTAGGGTTTAGGGTTTTAGGGTTTAGGGTTTTAGGAGTTTTAGGGTTTAGGGTTTAGGGTTTAGGGTTTAGGGTTTAGGGTTTAGGGTTTAGGGTTTAGGAGTTTAGGGTTTAGGGTTTAGGGTTTAGGGTTTAGGGTTTAGGGTTTAGGAGTTTAGGGTTTTAGGGTTTAGGGTTTAGGGTTTAGGGTTTAGGGTTTTAGGGTTTTAGGGTTTAGGGTTTAGGAGTTTTAGGGTTTAGGGTTTAGGGTTTAGGGTTTAGGAGTTTAGGGTTTAGGGTTTAGGGTTTAGGGTTTAGGAGTTTAGGGTTTTAGGGTTTAGGGTTTAGGGTTTAGGGTTTAGGGTTTAGGGTTTAGGAGTTTTAGGGTTTAGGGTTTTAGGAGTTTTAGGGTTTTAGGGTTTAGGGTTTAGGGTTTTAGGAGTTTAGGGTTTAGGGTTTTAGGGTTTAGGGTTTAGGGTTTAGGGTTTAGGGTTTAGGGTTTAGGAGTTTAGGGTTTAGGGTTTAGGAGTTTAGGGTTTAGGGTTTAGGGTTTAGGGTTTAGGGTTTAGGGTTTTAGGTTTAGGGTTTAGGGTTTAGGGTTTAGGAGTTTAGGGTTTAGGAGTTTAGGGTTTAGGGTTTAGGAGTTTAGGGTTTTAGGGTTTAGGGTTTAGGGTTTAGGGTTTAGGGTTTAGGGTTTAGGGTTTAGGGTTTAGGGTTTAGGGTTTAGGGTTTAGGGTTTAGGGTTTTAGGGTTTAGGGTTTAGGGTTTTAGGGTTTTAGGGTTTAGGGTTTAGGGTTTAGGGTTTAGGGTTTAGGGTTTAGGGTTTTAGGGTTTAGGGTTTAGGGTTTAGGGTTTAGGGTTTATGGTTTAGGGTTTTAGGAGTTTTAGGGTTTAGGGTTTAGGGTTTAGGGTTTAGGGTTTATGGTTTATGGTTTAGGGGTTTAGGGGTTTAGGGGTTTAGGGGTTAGGGGTTTAGGTTTTAGGGTTTTAGGGTTTTAGGGTTTAGGGTTTAGGGTTTAGGGTTTAGGGTTTAGGGTTTAGGGTTTAGGGTTTAGGGTTTAGGGTTTAGGGTTTAGGGTTTAGGGTTTAGGGTTTTAGGTTTAGGGTTTAGGGTTTAGGAGTTTAGGAGTTTAGGGTTTAGGGTTTAGGGTTTTAGGGTTTAGGGTTTTAGGGTTTAGGGTTTAGGGTTTAGGGTTTTAGGGTTTAGGGTTTAGGGTTTAGGGTTTAGGGTTTAGGGTTTAGGGTTTTAGGGTTTAGGGTTTAGGGTTTTAGGAGTTTAGGGTTTAGGGTTTAGGAGTTTAGGGTTTAGGAGTTTAGGGTTTAGGGTTTTAGGGAGTTTAGGGTTTAGGGTTTTAGGGTTTAGGGTTTAGGGTTTTAGGGTTTAGGGTTTAGGGTTTTAGGGTTTAGGGTTTAGGGTTTAAGGTTTAGGGTTTAGGGTTTAGGGTTTAGGGTTTTAGGGTTTAGGGTTTAGGAGGTTTAGGGTTTAGGGTTTAGGGTTTTAGGGTTTAGGAGTTTAGGGTTTAGGAGTTTAGGGTTTAGGGTTTTAGGAGTTTAGGGTTTAGGGTTTAGGGTTTAGGAGTTTAGGGTTTAGGGTTTAGGGTTTAGGGTTTAGGGTTTAGGAGTTTAGGAGTTTAGGAGTTTAGGGTTTAGGGTTTAGGGTTTTAGGGTTTAGGGTTTAGGGTTTTAGGGTTTAGGGTTTAGGGTTTAGGGTTTTAGGGTTTAGGGTTTAGGGTTTAGGGTTTAGGGTTTAGGGTTTAGGGTTTAGGAGTTTTAGGGTTTAGGGTTTAGGGTTTAGGGTTTAGGGTTTTAGGAGTTTTAGGGTTTAGGGTTTTAGGGTTTAGGAGTTTTAGGGTTTAGGGTTTAGGGTTTTAGGGTTTAGGGTTTTAGGGTTTAGGGTTTTAGGGTTTAGGGTTTTAGGGTTTAGGGTTTAGGGTTTAGGGTTTAGGAGGTTTAGGGTTTACCCAGGGAGTTTAGGGTTTTAGGGTTTAGGGTTTAGGGTTTAGGGTTTAGGGTTTAGGGTTTAGGGTTTAGGGTTTAGGGTTTAGGGTTTTAGGGTTTAGGGTTTAGGGTTTAGGGTTTAGGGTTTAGGAGTTTAGGGTTTAGGAGTTTTAGGGTTTAGGGTTTAGGGTTTTAGGGTTTAGGGTTTAGGGTTTAGGGTTTAGGGGTTTTAGGGTTTAGGGTTTAGGGTTTAGGGTTTAGGGTTTAGGGTTTTAGGGTTTAGGGTTTAGGGTTTAGGGTTTTAGGGTTTAGGGTTTTAGGGTTTAGGGTTTAGAGGTTTAGGGTTTTAGGGTTTAGGGTTTAGGGTTTAGGGTTTAGGGTTTAGGAGTTTAGGGTTTAGGGTTTTAGGAGTTTAGGGTTTAGGGTTTTAGGGTTTAGGGTTTTAGGGTTTAGGGTTTAGGGTTTAGGGTTTAGGGTTTAGGGTTTAGGGTTTTAGGGGTTTAGGGGTTTAGGGTTTAGGGTTTAGGGTTTAGGGTTTAGGGTTTTAGGGTTTAGGGTTTAGGGTTTTAGGGTTTTAGGGTTTTAGGGTTTTAGGGGTTTTAGGGTTTATGGGGTTTAGGGTTTAGGGTTTAGGGTTTAGGGTTTAGGGTTTAGGGTTTAGGGTTTAGGAGTTTAGGGTTTTAGGGTTTAGGAGTTTTAGGGTTTAGGGTTTAGGAGTTTAGGGTTTAGGGTTTAGGGTTTAGGGTGTAGGGTTTAGGGTTTTGGTGTTTAGGGTTTCGGGTTTAGGGTTTAGGGTTTAGGGTTTAGGGTTTAGGGTTTAGGGTTTAGGGTTTAGGGTTTAGGGTTTAGGGTTTAGGGTTTAGGGTTTAGGGTTTATGGGTTTATGGGTTTAGGGTTTAGGGTTTAGGGTTTAGGGTTTATGGGTTTATGGGTTTATGGGTTTATGGGGTTTAGGGTTTAGGGTTTAGGGTTTAGGGTTTAGGGTTTAGGGTTTAGGGTTTAGGGTTTAGGGTTTAGGGTTTAGGGTTTAGGGTTTAGGGTTTAGGAGTTTAGGAGTTTAGGGTTTAGGGTTTAGGGTTTTAGGAGTTTAGGAGTTTTAGGGTTTAGGGTTTTAGGGTTTTAGGGTTTAGGGTTTAGGGTTTAGGGTTTAGGAGTTTAGGGTTTAGGGTTTAGGGTTTTAGGGTTTAGGGTTTAGGGTTTAGGAGTTTAGGGTTTTAGGGTTTAGGGTTTTAGGGTTTAGGGTTTAGGGTTTAGGGTTTAGGAGTTTAGGGTTTAGGGTTTTAGGGTTTAGGGTTTTAGGGTTTAGGGTTTAGGGTTTAGGGTTTAGGGTTTAGGGTTTAGGGTTTAGGGTTTTAGGGTTTAGGGTTTAGGAGTTTTAGGGTTTAGGGTTTTAGGGTTTAGGGTTTAGGGTTTAGGGTTTAGGAGTTTAGGGTTTAGGGTTTTAGGGTTTAGGGTTTTAGGGTTTAGGGTTTAGGGTTTAGGGTTTAGGAGTTTTAGGGTTTAGGGTTTTAGGGTTTAGGGTTTAGGGTTTAGGGTTTAGGGTTTAGGGTTTAGGGTTTAGGGTTTAGGGTTTTAGGGTTTAGTGTTTAGAGGTTTAGGGTTTAGGGGTTTAGGGTTTAGGGTTTTAGGGTTTTAGGGTTTAGGAGTTTAGGGTTTAGGAGTTTTAGGGTTTAGGGTTTAGGAGTTTTAGAGGTTTAGGGGTTTTTAGGGTTTAGGGTTTTAGGAGTTTAGGAGTTTTAGGAGTTTAGGGATGGGGTTGGAGGGTTTAGGGTTTTAGGGTTTTAGGGTTTAGGAGTTTAGGGTTTAGGAGTTTTAGGGTTTTAGGAGTTTTAGGGTTTTAGGGTTTTAGGAGTTTAGGGTTTAGGGTTGGGGTTTAGGGTTTAGGAGTTTAGGAGTTTAGAGAGTTTTAGGAGGTTTTAGGGTTTTAGGGTTTTAGGGTTTAGGAGTTTTAGGGTTTTAGGGTTTAGGGTTTTAGGAGTTTTAGGGTTTAGGGTTTTAGGGTTTAGGAGTTTAGGAGGTTTTAGGGTTTAGGGTTTAGGGTTTAGGGTTTAGGGTTTAGGGTTTTAGGGTTTTAGAGGGTTTTAGGGTTTTAGGAGTTTTAGGGTTTTAGGAGTTTAGGGTTTTAGGGTTTAGGAGTTTTAGGAGTTTTAGGGTTTTAGGGTTTAGGGTTTAGGAGTTTTAGGGTTTAGGAGTTTTAGGAGTTTTAGGGTTTTAGGAGTTTTAGAGGTTTAGAGGGTTTTAGGGTTTTAGGAGTTTTAGGAGTTTAGGAGTTTTAGGGTTTAGGGTTTAGGAGGTTGGGGTTCCAGGAGTTTAGGAGTTTAGGGGGTTTTAGGAGTTTAGGAGTTTAGGGTTTTAGGGTTTAGGGTTTTAGGAGTTTAGGGTTTAGGGTTTTAGGAGTTTAGGGTTTTAGGAGTTTAGGGTTTTAGGGTTTTAAAGGAGTTTTTAGGGTTTAGGGTTTAGGGTTTTAGGAGTTTTAGGAGTTTTAGGGTTTAGGGGTTTAGAGGTTTTAGGAGTTTTAGGGTTTTAGGGTTTTAGGGGTTTAGGGTTTTAGGAGTTTAGGAGTTTTAGGGGTTTTAGGAGTTTAGGGTTTAGGAGTTTTAGGAGTTTTAGGAGTTTAGAGTTTGGGTTTTAGGAGTTTAGGTTTAAGGGTTTAGGGTTTAGGGTTTAGGGTTTAGGGTTTAGGGTTTAGGGTTTAGGAGTTTAGGAGTTTTAGGGTTTTTAGGAGTTTAGGGTTTAGGGTTTAGGAGTTTAGGGTTTAGGGTTTTAGGAGTTTTAGGGTTTAGGGTTTTAGGGTTTTAGGGTTTTAGGAGTTTTAGGGTTTTAGGGTTTAGGGTTTTAGGGTTTTAGGGTTTCGGGTTTAGGGTTTTTAGGGTTTTAGGGTTTAGGAGTTTAGGGTTTAGGGTTTAGGGTTTAGGGTTTTAGGGTTTAGGGTTTTAGGAGTTTTAGGGTTTAAGGTTTAGGGTTTTAGGTTTTAGGGTTTAGGAGTTTTAAGTTTAGGGTTTAGGGGTTTAGGAGTTTTTAGGGTTTTAGGGTTTAGGGTTTTAGGAGTTTTAGGGTTTAGGGGTTTTAGGAGTTTAGGGTTTAGGAGTTTTAGGAGTTTTAGGGTTTTAGGGTTTAGGGTTTTAGGGTTTAGGGTTTAGGGAGTTTAGGTTTAGGGTTTAGGGTTTAGGAGTTTAGGGTTTTAGGGTTTAGGGTTTAGGGTTTAGAGGTTTAGGAGTTTAGGGTTTTAGGGTTTTAGGGTTTAGGGTTTAAGTT